>JAJPUD010008648.1:46714-85922 GCA_023553655.1 Myrmecobius fasciatus | reverse complement strand
GGGGGGAGGGCGCACCAGGGTAGGGAGGAGGGGACTGGAGAAGGGAGGGAGCGTTTGCAGGAGGGATGAACCCCCTCCTTCCCGAGCCCCCCAAACCGCTTCTCCTCGTGGGCTAGGGGTACCTGAGAGAGGAAGGAGGGGAAAGATAGAGGAAAATCTGAGCAGAGTGTGGTGGCCCGAGCCGCTTCTCCCTCCTCTCTCCTCCCCCCTCCCTTCTCGGCCACCCAGCCTCCGGACAAGGGCAAAATACAAAACAAAACAAAACCCAATCCCACCCCACGCGTCTCAGACGCTGGACAGCGGGCGAGAAAAACAAGGATTGATCCAACTAGAAAGGAATTTTTCTCCACTACTCGGGAATGGGAGGCTACGCATCTCTCCTCCCTATCCCCTGCCCACCCTCTCCTCACCCTCTGTCCTTCCTTCCCTATTTCTCCGCCCCACCCCGGTCTCCTCTTCTTGCCCTCCGAGTGTCAGGGGTTCGGTTGAGGCTGAGTTCGCAGTCCCCGGCTCTCTTTAGCGCAGTGGGGGCGGGGAAGGTAGGGATGCTGGGGAAGGGAGGGGGCCGGAGAGGACATCAAGGACCCTTTGGTCTGGGTTCCCCGCCCCCGCACCGCCCACTTTGGAGCTTTTCTTTAAAAAACCAAACAAAAATATGTGCATGGGTTTTCAAAAGAAGGCTCAAACGCCAGACCCCTAGGTGCTGGCCCAGCCTGTGCCTATCAGACCCAACCCAGGTCTGTGCGGACGCGACCCCCAGGAAATGGACTCCAGCCTGGGTCCCCGCAGTAGCTGCCACCTTTCCGCTTATCAGATCGGAAAAAAAAAAGAGGCCAGCCCGCAGCCATCTTGACGTGTTATTGTTATTTCAGGGATGAAATGTTTAATAAAAATAAGTGCTCGTCTGCTTTTCCCTCGCGCCCCCAGCAGCAGCCCGAGCCGGGGCTCCATGGGACCATCTGGCCACGGCCCCCGGCTTCTCCTCGGCCTCAATTCTAGGCCCAGCCTCTTGAGCCCACGGCACATCTAAGGCCTCGCTAGTCTCGCTATAACACTCTAGGGGGTCGTTTCTAGGATAGTGAGGAGGGGGCGTGTTTGCAGACCGAGTTCGGGTGCCTCTGCACACCCCCCCAGCATCAGGTCGGTTATCCTCCCTCCCCCACTTCTCCCGCCACAGGGAAACGGGGATCACTGGGCATTATAAGGCCAAATTGACAACCCAGACCAGTCCGAGACCCCAGGTGGAAGCAGAGGCCCTAGGGCCCAGGGTCGAGAACAGGTCCTGAGCATTACAGCAGAGGAAGGAGGAGGGGGAGGGCTTTAAATCAACGCCCTTTTACAAGGGCCCTCGCGCTATAAACGAATGGGGGGGAGGGGCGAGGGCCTGGTCCGGAAGTGCCGCCGTCGCGGCTGGGGCGCTCGGCCCCGCCCCCTCCCGCCTCTGTCCCATAGCCTGAAGCTCCCATTGGCCTCGCGCCCGCTCCTCCTCTCCTCGGCGCAAAGAGCTCGCCGCCCTTGTCACGTGACCTGCTTTCAGTCAGCTACGTTAAGCATTCCCAGTTCTAAGCATTTAAAAAGTGCTGTGGTCTGCGTTGCCGCTTGATCTGGGCCTCTCGTTTGGTCCGTTCCTCCTGGGCGGCGGGGCCCGGGACCTTGATTCCCCAACAGGGGAAGGTCACTCGATGAACCCTTCTGCTTGAGCGCGACTGATAGAGAAGCCCGATAGGGCCAGTCTGAGATCTCCGCCCACTTGAGTTTTCGTCTACCTTCTCTAACCCTGAGGGGCAAGTCACCCCACTCCTGGCCCTCTCCTCAGTGGCCAGCCGGGGCCCTGAGCCTAGTCTAGAGGGCCCGGGTAGAGCCTCCCTTGTGGGACGTCGCCCCTCCCTAGTGGGCGGTCGTTCGCCTAGCCTCCTTCTCCTACCCTTGTGGGGGGAGGGGCCTCTCGCCTTTCTTCCTCCCTCCCTCCTTCCCTCTCTTCCCCACTCCCCCTTCCCCTACCCAGGGGGAAGTTTCTCTCTTGCCGCTGCCTCCCTTCCCCTTTTCCCCCTCCGGGGAAAAATCTAGCTTCCCGGCCTCTACTCCAGCCGGCTCAAGATCTCCAGCTCTCTACCGAAAGCAGGCTAACGTCTTTTTTACCCCTCTTCCCACCAACCCTCTCACCCCTCGTGGGAGATTTTTCCATCTTCGTATAAGTGTGTATGTTGGGGGGGGGGAGGGGAGGGAGGAAGAGGAGAAGCGTCTCTGCCTGGGTTCAGACACGCTCCTATTTCTCTGGGATCCTCTTCGCTAGCCTAGGATGGACCAGAAGCCTCTGATATGCTGGGTTGATGGAGAAATCAGTCAATAATAATCAATAAGCATTTATTAAGCGTCTACTAGTGCCAAGGGCTTTGCAAAGTATTGGGGATACAAAGAAAAGAGACAAGTTACTGCCCCCAAGGAGCTTACAATCTAATGGTGGAGAAGAGGGGAAACCAATTCGTACAAACAAGCTATAGACGGGATAAATAGGATATAAACGAGAGGGAAGACGCTAGAATTAAGACTTTCTGTAGATGAAGGAAACCAGCAGGAGGGAGAACATTTTAGGCAAAAGGGACAGCTACTGAAAATCCCAGGAGCAGAGGAATGGGATGTCTTGGTCATAGTACCAGTGGGCAGTAAATCGGAAGTGGGAGGTTCTTCAGATGCTAAACAGATGATTTTGTACTTAATCATGGAGGTGATGGGAGACAACTGGAGTTTGAGTAAGGGAGTGATGTAACAGAACCTGCACTTTAGGAAAATAATTTTGGTGGCCGAATGGAAGATTAGAGTAGGGAGGGACGAAATTGGGAGACCCACCAATAGGCTGTTTCAATAGTCCAGATGTGAGGTGATGAGCACCCACACTTTATAATGGCGGCAGCCTTGGAGGCGAGAAAGGGGAGAGAAATGATTTGTGAGACATTGCAGAGATGAAACCAGACAGACCTGGACAAGTTTGTATATGGAATTTAAAGCATAATGAGGAGTCGGGATGACACCTAGATTTGGAGCCAGAAACTTGGGGTTGTCAACCATAATAGAAAGATGCGGAAGGATTTAAGGAGAAAGGTAATGATTTCAGTTTTGAACTTGGTGAGTGTCATGTCGGAACACTATTTTGATTTGTGTGAAAGGCAGTTGGATATTTAAGATTGGAGGTAAACTGGAAGAGGTTGAGATAGGATAGGTAGATTTGGGGATCATCCATAGAGAGACGATAATTGATATGATACAAGTGAAGTAGTATATTGGGAGAAAAGGGCCCAAGTCTGAAGTGTGTAAGACACCTAGTTAGAGATCTTATGAGAATCTGACAAGGGAGAGAAATGGGATGCAAATGAATTTATTTCCTTGTATCCATAGGCTCCTGAGGCAGATAAGGCTCTCTGAAGTTGTTGAAGTTGCTCTACTGGGTAGATAGTTCCCTGGATTTAATTTACTGAAATTGGGGGTGGAGTCTCATGCTCAGAGAATCCAGCAAATTTTTGACACTTCTGGTTTTCCCATAACACAAGCGGCTCTTCTATGGTGACATTACTACCTCAATCTGTCCTAAACCCAGCTCTTCACCCTTTCTCCCAGATCTGGTGGTTGAGAGGTACATTTAGAAATTTCCCTTAGTAAGGGGCAGCTAGGTGGTGCAGTGGATAGAGCACCAGCCCTGAAGTCAGGAGGACCTGAATTCAAATTTGATCTCAGATACTTAATACTTCCTAGATGTGTGACCCTGGGCAAGTCACTTAGCCCCAATTGCCTCAGCAAAAAAACCCAAAATTTCCCTTGGCAACTGGTTTAGAATGCCCTCAATCATCCTTCATGTCCAAATCATGCTCATCCTCCAAAACCCCATTCAAACCTCACTTTTCTTCCCAGCTATTTCCCTGGCTCTGAATTACATAGCACTGAATATGTACCACTCATTTGGTCTTATCATTTCACTGCCTTCTAACAATTGTTAGCCTTGAACCCTTGAGGACATTATAGGATTTATAGTAACTAAAAGAGCCCTGAGACATCTAGTACCACCCTTCCATTTTACAGATAAGAAAACTGAGGCTCTAGAAAATGAAGTGATTTATCTAGTTCTGAGCTTCAGACCTACATTTCCAACCTCCTCCATACAGGAAATATCCTGCCTCAGTGTTCAAATTCACCATCTCCAAAACTGAGCTTATCTCCTCCCCCCAACTTCTTATTCCTAAACCACTTCTGATCTCACTATTTCTGTCTGTGGCACCACTTTTCACCTAGTTGATAGCTTTAGGTTTATCTTTTGACGACGACTCCTTTTCTCATCTTTTCACTTCCAATCAGTAACCAGGACTTGATTCTGTTTCTGCACCATTTCTCCCAAGTTCCCTTTTTGAAGATTCCCATTGCCCATACCCATCTTCCTGGTTCCATTATTTTGCTTTCTCCCTTCATTCTTCTTCAAACTCATGGCAGAATAAATTTTATATGTAGATCTGAGAGCAGGAAGAGGAATTTGAAAGTGCTTGGTAGGTAATAGGGAATCACTGAAGTGTTGTGAGCTAAGGATTGATGTTGCTTATTTGACTCTTAGCACTCCCATTGTTCTTCCAGTAGTGAATAGGTTCTTTGGTTATGGCAGCCCATTTACTGATCTTGTCATGTCATTCCTCTGTTCAGAAATCTTACGGCTTCCTAACTAGCAAAAAAAAAAAAAAAAAAGTTCACACCCTAGCATTTAGGGCTCCCTACCCTCTTTCCAAATTCATCTTATTCCCCTTTATACACTACTTTTCAGCCCAACTACCTCCCACAAATACTCATTGAACTCTCATGTTTCCTTCCTTTGCCTCACTCTTCACTACCCTTCCTCTTCCTCTTTTCCATTTAAATTCCTCCTCCCTTTTTAAATTTTGATGATAGCTTTTGATTTTTCAAAATATATGCAAAGATTGTTGGTGCAACTGTGAACGGATCCAGCCATTCTAGAGAGCAATTTGGAACTATGCTCAAAAAGTTATCAAACTGTGCATACCCTTTGACCCAGCAGTGTTTCTATTGGGCCTATATCCCAAAGAGATTCTAAAGGAAGGAAAGGGCCCCACATGTGTAAGAATGTTTGTGGCAGCCCTTTTTGTAGTGGCTAGAAACTAGAAACTGAATGGATGCCCATCAATTGGAGAATGGCTGAATAAATTATGGTATATGAATGTTATGGAATATTATTGTTCTGTAAGACACAAGCAACAGAATGATTTCAGAGAGGCCTGGAGAGACTTATAGGAATTGATACTGAGTGAAATGAGCAGAACCAGGAGATCATTATACACAGCAACAACAATACTATATGATGATCAATTCTGATGGACATGGCTCTCTTCAACAATGAAATGTTTCAAACCACTTCCAATTGTTCAGTGAAGAAAGCCATATACACCCAGAGAGAGGGATGTGAAATGTGGACCACAACATAACATTTTCATGCTCTCTATTGATGTTTGCTGGCATTGTGTTTCCTTTTCTTCTCTGATTTTTCTTTCCTGTAGATACAATTTTTCTTGCACAACAAAGATAAGTGTGGAAATATGTATACATATATTCGATTTGTCAAGTATTTTAACATAATTAACATATAGTGGATATCCTGCCATCTAGGGGAGGGGTGGGGAGTAGGGGGGAAAAATTTGTAACAGAAAGCTTTGTAAGGGTTAATGTTGAAGAATTACCCATACATAAATTTTGCAAATAAAAAGTTTTAATAAAAAAAATATATATATGCAAAGATAGTTTTCAACATTCACCCTTGCAAAACGTTTTGTTTCAGATTTTTCTTTCTCCCTTCCCCTAACCCCTTCTCTAGACAAATAATCCAGTATAAGTTAAACACGTGCAATTCTTCTAAACATTTCTAACATTTACCATGCTGCATTAAAAAAAAATCTGATCAAAAAGGAAAAAGAGAAAATAGTAAACCAAAAAAGAAAAAAAAAAGGTGAAAATACTATGTTGTAATTCACATTCAGTCCCCATAGTCCTCTCTCTGGATACAGATGGCTCTCTCCATAAGTCTATTGGAATTGGCCTGAATCACCTCATTGTTGAAAAGAGTCAAGTCCATCACAGTTGATCCTCACATTTTGTTGTTGCTGTTCAATATTCTCTTGGTCCTTACTTCACTTAGCATCAGTTCATGTTACAGTCTCTCCAGGCTTTTCTGAAACCTACTTTTAAAGCTTCACTCAAGTGATACCTTCTTTAGGGAAGGGTTCTTTGATTGTCCTCCTCCTCATCAATAACCTTCTCTTTCCAACCTTAACACTCTGTAATTTGGTAGGTCTAATGCACTTCCTAGTACATTAGAGTTACATTACAGTTTGGTGGGGGAAAATAACTACAAACTTCTTGAAAGTGAAGGTTATCAGAATCTTTTAATTTTTCCCCATTGCCCAGAAATTGTCAAATGCCACAAGCGTGCAATAAATGTTTGTTGTAAGAAGCAGAGCCAGGATTCATACCGAGATCTCCTGACTCCCAATCTAGTGCTTTCCATCTACAGGAAGCCTCTTCTCATTCCTATGCCCTAGGACTTCTCTCCAACTTCCTTGAAAGCAGGGCCTAAATTTTTTCCTCTATCTTTAGAGAATCGTAGTTGAGCACAAACAAGCCCAGGCACAGCAGCCACTAAGGAAAATGTTTGAAGCAGGTTTTTCTTCCCTAACCCCGATTCCATATCTTGAGGTCCCTGCAGTTAAAAGAACAATGGTACCCAGCTTTTGAGGCTGAATAGGATATTGAAAGGTCAACTAATCCATTCTCCCATCTTTAGATAGGTCAGCACTGGTAATCGCATCCTGCTTTTGAGCTCAGCACTAAATTGCTTAAGCAAAGAATGTAGACTCTAGGGTAAAGATTAGGGGATTCTTACTGAAAGAGGTAACCTTCCCCTCCCTTTTTGGTTACATGGCATTCAGGATTTTCCTTACCCTCCCAGTAAGTACTCTGGTTTGGGATGGGGAAACAAGTCTCCAGGATCTGGTACCTTGAACCATTATTCCTCAAAGTTCTCTGTTTTAGGTGGAATCAAACAGATAAAAGAGTTTCTGTCCCTATTTTCTGGTCTCAAGAGTGCTATCTAACCGATATCCAAGGGGGAGCTCTCTACCTAGATAAAAATTACATACTGATACCTATTATTAAAATCTTTATAGTGTTTTAAGTTGAGGTAGAATGGACTTTAGAGGTCATTTAGTCCAATTCCATTTATAGACAACAAAGAATGTGACCGGAGGCTAAGTGCCTTGCCTAGGGTCACAAAGGTTATAAGGTCCAGATTGGGAATTCAGACCCAGGTTCCAAGTCCTAAAGTCCTAGGACTCCAAGTCCATCCCTATTCCCACCTTCATTCCTAATTTAGGACCCTTCCTTTGCCTTTTGAAGGGACAGGTATCTTCTTATCAGTGATTAATCAAGGAACCTGAACTCAGGAAGCCTCCAAAAGAAGGGTCTCCCTGCCTCTTTTTTCACCTCCTGTGGCTCCCTAGTAACCTCTCATAGGCCTAGGTCAGAAAGAGGACTGCTGTCTTTTCACTTTTCTTAGGGCAGAGGAGAAGACTTGACATACCCCCCCTTTCCAGTTTTCAGGGACCATCTCTCTTGTGCTCTGTCTTTACCTGTCCTTGTAGTTTCCTGAGTTTGCCCCTCTCTTTCTCTAGGGACATTTGCCCCTGTAGTAAATCATTGTCTCAGCCCACCCGGCTGTTTCTCTTACAGCTCAGCCCCAGCTGCCGCAGCTGCCCCAATCCCAGCTGGACCCAGCTGACTCATTTTCCGCTCACATTCTCCTTTTGGTCAGGCCAGTTTGGCAAATCTCTCCCCATTTCCCCCGCCCTACAGCTCTGGGAGGCTCTAAAGCCCCCTTGGCACCTTAAGGAATGTATGAGATTCAGGATCCTCAGGGAAGACATCAAAGCCAGTGGGGGCCTCAAACCTGATGAGACTAGCCTTTCCCCCACCCTGAGGTGCTGTCCCCTGAAACACTGAGGTTGGAAAGGGGGGCTGTGCTCAGGGCCAGACACCCACCTGTCCTTCCCTGCTTCTTGCCAGAGACAATCCAGCTTAGCTCTGAGTCAGAGCAGAACATGCACCACCCCCCTTTCCCTCCCATCACCCTAGCCTAAACTGTCAGCCCCAGACTTGTGCCAAGAATCTGATGTGGAAGGGCAACACCGCCCACAGAGACAGGCACTCTCTCCCTCTGAACCTGCCCTGCTTTGATGGGAGGCTGGAGAAGATGCTGGGAAAGGACATGGTTTCAGGGGGTGATTCTGGAGACCTGGGAAGCCCTAACAAATAGTAATTTTAGTTTCAATCCTGGATCTACTCCCTCCCCATTCCCTTTTTCCTGCTGCCTAAGGGGTTGAGGGGCCCCAGCCAGGACCTGCCCAGCAGCTCCTGGAGCTGGGCTGCCTGCTAAGTTCATCAGTAGGTCATTGGTAGAGGGGGAGGTATAGGTTTGCTTCTGGGGAAGCAACTCCCCCTCCATGCTCCCATGATATGGTCAGATCCTTGAAGGGTGACAACAAAGAACTAGGGATTCTTTTGGACGTAGTAGTTGGCTAAATCACCCAATCATCCATCGTCACCTGTGCTCCAGCAACCAGGTCCTGAGAGGCTCTGACCCCATTGTTCATCCCTCCCCAGGCAGATGAGTAAGGGATGCTGAAACTTTTTCAGCCTTCCCCTACTCCCACCCCAAAATGAGGGCACAGCCAGAGCAAAGCAATCCCCAAGACAGGATTCCTTAAGCTGAAAAAAGGTCTCAGCTACAAAGCAGCTTACGAATCACCTCTGTTTGCTTGCCCTTTCTCCTAAACTGGCTTCTGCCTGGGTGGTTGGGACACTATGGTAGCCAATGAATGCCCACCCAGAACCCAGGTAGGTAGCAAAGGAGGGAAGGAAGCCAGCTGAGTCTGGTGGGGGACCAGTCACCATCAGCAGTCCCTTAAGCAGATCTACCCATTCTTCTCATGAGTCTTCTCGCCACCTCTCACTTTGGGCACTTAGGGTGAGGAATATGACTTTCTGTGAAATGGCCCACTCCACTATTCCTGTTTTTTTCATCATTCCCTGTCCCTTGCTTTAGATGAGACTTTTCTTCTAGGGTTAAACTTGGGCAGAGAAGTTTCCCTCCCTATTATTCTCCAGTCCTCCCCTCTTTGACCTTATAGGAATTTATAAGCACTGAGTTGGGAATCTGGGCAAATAATTATTTTGCATGACAGAAAAATTATCAGCTGAGTAATCCTCCCCCTACTCCTTTCCATATCCCAACAGAGCCCTGAGGGGGTCTTTCCACTGCCTCTCAGGGTCATTCTCAGCTCTACTATTCCACAGCTCAGGGACACTGTGGAGCCACCTACCAGTCCCCTGGGATGTAAAAAGTTTTGGCTTGGCTTCCGTTCCACCCTTGCCCAGACAAAAAGCAACACAGGACGAGGATAGTTCTGCAAACATGTTTAATGCACTTAGATTACACTGAAGGAGAGGGGGTGGGAAGGAAACCGTTTCAGTGAGTCACTGAAAAAATTCTTACAAAAGTCCTGGCCTGCCACAGTGCCCAGGAACCAAGTCACCACTGACAATAGAAACTACTACAAAAGATTAAAAAAGCTCAGCTTAAAGCAGCTTTTGGATTTTCATAACAAAATGAGAAGTTGTTACAGTATCCTGACCCAAGGCAGGACTAAGCACTTCCCTTTGGCACAAGGTCCTCTCAGCCAGAGAGGGAAAGAGCCTATTTAAAAAGCAGAAAAGGGGGACTCCTTCACAGTAGAATGTCGAGTTAAGCTCGCCACCAACCTTCAAAATTCAGGCCAGTCTTAGGTCTGTCTCTTTTCAAAAAGTGCTCTAGCCTTTCAGATCCCTGAGACCTCTTCCTACTCCTCTCAATCTTATTCCTTGGACCATCCCTTTAGAAAGAGACAAGGCAAGACCAGTGTTCTCAAGATAGAATATGGCTATATCTGAATTCCTAGAGACCCAGAGAGGTGGATGTGAGCAGTTCTTTAGCCTCTAAGGGGTAGCTGCTCAGAAGTGCTAAGTGATGACAAGTTTTGCCCAACTTTTTGAAAGTCTCCTTGTCCTGTCAGACTTGATTTATCCATTCAAAGAGCCATCAGGATTAAAAGATATGGGGAACTCCCCTTTGTCAGAGGCTACCATAGAATTTGAGACAGAAGACCATGGGAAAAGAAAATAGTCTAAGTGGGACCACTGACAAATCCCTTTGAGCTGGGAGAGTTCAAGGCAGGAAAAGGAAGAGAAGATACCAATTCAGGGTACAAGTTTAGAGGGTTTATCTGGAGGATGTCTACAAAGTCCAAGGGAAAACTGGGTCAACAAACAACTTGGAGATAATCCCTGTTCTACTCATAGATTATAAGGATTATATTATATATTATATAGGATTCTTGAGAATCCTGAACAGAAAAACCATAAAGACCACCTAACTTGTAGTTCCTTTCCAACTTTTCACCAAGGGAATGACTAAAGCCAATACAAAGGTAGCATGCACATGCACAGCCATGTGTAAAAAGTACTTTGTGAAAAGGACATGAAATCCTGGGCCAGGATGAACAGTTCTTAGGATAGGAAGGGTTAAAATGGGTCTGTGGTCACTGCCCTCCCAGACTGCCCAGTGGGCTTTCTGGGCCATGTATGTTCTTCCATCTTCCTACCCTGAGCCAGGCTATCCTTTATATTGCTCTCTCCATTCACCCAGGATGACACAGGTTCCTGATACTGATAGTCGACTCAATCCCAAACCACCTTATGCATCACCTGGTGCTTTGGGCACCAAGGAGGGGGGCGCTTTGTTTTAGACAACAAACCAGATTAGAACTAAGGGCAGGTGGAGAGGACTGTAGGATAGCAGCACTGAGCCCTGGTGGAAGGCCTGGAGGGGGAGGGGGGGAAATCAGGCTTGCAGCACCTTTCTCCCCACTCCATGTGGCAGAGAAGTGGAAGAATTTAAAAGAGGTGGACATGGTAGCAGCAGAGGGATTAGGGGATGAATTGGAATTATCTCAGGGCTAAGGTGAGTCATTCTTCCTGGAAAAATCCTGAGAAGACCAAAGAACACTGCTGGAGTCAAAGATACTAAGGCGGCAATCAACTAGCTATAAAGGGGAACATGGGATGAAGATGGAGCCTCCAGGAACTGGGGATCAGCAACTTCAACACCACAATTTTGATGAAAGATGCTCATGCTAAAGTGCTCCTAGGCCTGAGTAGATGATGCCACTTGGAAAATACAGGGAAACTTTGGTTTGTCTTCACATCTAAGATTCATTAGTAGTCCACAAGAACATGTCTGGTTCACCATCAAAAGGGTTAGGGTTTTGACCTGACGTTGAGCTCTTCCCTCTAGAAGTGATCAGGGCAGTCCTTTGCTTCCCTGGACACCAGAGGGGTTGTCGGCACTTGTGCCAGCTTTCTGGGAGCCTTGATCAATATCATGGCCTGTGAAATACTTTTCATGTTATGGAGGTGTGTGTTGGATGGTGCCAGAAACGGTCCCTTAAGTCCATGGCTAAAACAACTTCAGGCCAGGGCTGGGTAGAAATTAAGGAGGCTGGAATTGGGTTGGTGTCTTTTCAGGTGATGGAAGACCTGAAATGGATGGAGACGCAGGCCATGTAAAGATTCGAGAGGTCACGTTCTTGGCGAGACAGGAGAGGATTTGTGATAGAAGAGATAAAGGGAAGGAGGGAATAGAGATAGAGTGGGAAAGAAGCCAGAGATGCAGGAAGAGAGAGTCCAGGAGAAGACAAAAATATGCTAGTGGGAGAATGGCCAGAAATGCAAAGGGAGAAGCCAGAGATTCAGGGGGAAGAGGGACAGAAGTGCAAGGAAAGAGATGAATAAAGCAGAGAATGTTAGTAGGAAAGAAGCCAGACATATAGTTTAAGAGGCCAGAGATGCAGGGACAAAGGAAAGAAGACAACGGTCTAGGAGGAGAGATGAGGACAAGGAAAAAATAAAGGAAATGAATTTAGGAAGAAAGGAGAGGTGGAGGAATGTGCTGTTTGTTGCAAAATGATAACAAGACAGATGTTGGAAGTTTATTTTTCAGCTTTTAATAAACTAGAAGTTCCTAGAGCCTGGAGCTGTGGGAGCCTGAGGGAAGATGAGATCAGAAAGAAGGGAGAAGAGAGAATGGGGACCTAAAAGGTCACACAAACCCTGAGCTAGCTGGAGGTGGGGGAGGTGCCTGCAGGGGCCAAGATTCTCCTTTTCCTAGGCTGGCCCCAGTTGGAGTGAGAAGCCCACTGAGAAGGCGAGGCTGCTATCTTCTCCAAGTTTCCAAAAGTCTGGGCAGTGCTGGCTGCAGTCCTCACGCCTCACAGGCGCCGGTTTCGGGCCAAGGGGCTCCCCGAGGCATCTAGAGCCCAACCCACCTGGCAAAGAACACAGCCTTTCTTAATAAGGGTTGGGCCAGGGCCTAGTATCTCCTTAAGAGGGTCTCAGGTCTCCTGAAACCCCTGTCCTACCTAGATGCCTCCTGCTTCTGAACAACCTTCCCATGGATCCAAAATGGCTTATGAGCTGCTAAAGAAAAGTCCCTCAGTCCAAAAGGCCCTACAAAAGCTATTCTTGGCAGGCAAACACTAAGCACCTTCTAGTGACATAGCTGGGGGGGTGGGGGGGGATGTGGGAAGGAGAAAGGGTAGGTTATCCTTTGCCCTTCCTTTATCAAGAGAAGAAAATTCAACTTGAAAATCAGTTCCATTTAAAACAAAAACAGAACCAATATGCATGACAGCTTCTAGACACCTTTGTGGAGCAATTAAATACCATATGGTTTCTAAAAAATAAAATACAAAAAAACCCAAAACAAAACAAAACAAAAAACCCAAACATAACTCGGAGGAATTGTTCTGTAGCCAGGAGATATTTGACTAACAAAAGGTTTCCAGAGTCAGGAGGAGCCAGCACTTTTAATCCATGGGTCTAGGGCTCTTCCCTAGACCTGCAGGAAGTGGGCAAGCATAGAGGAGTGAGGTCAGAGCTTGTGGGAAAGTCAGGGGTCCTAGAGCCATATCCCCAAACCAGAACCAGAGGTGGAATGACGGCATCATTAGCCATCATTAGCCACTCATTTGATCTGAAGGGACCTGAGCTGGGCTGGAACAAGGTCTCATTCACTCCTAATAGGCCTGGAGTGGCCTGGCCCCCAAGATAAGAGGTGAGTTGGAGGGGAGCCGGGGCCAGGCCCTGTGTACACACCCCATTGTAGGCTGCAGTGGCTGTGCAGTAATCCTCTCTTTTCCTTTTATTTGCAGGAATCGTTTTTACTGCAATCGTTACACTGTGGAGTCACTGGGGAGCTAGGCCGGGCTCTCATGGTCATCTGAAGGAAGGGGCCAAATTCAGGGCTAGTGTAGCGGGCTGTCAAACACTACGTCTGGCAAAATGGAGACTTTCAGTTTCTTTTCTGGCCAACTGTATTCCTTGGGAAGTTTGAACTGTGAATAAGAGAAAGACACAAAATACATAATTAGCAGAGCTTAAGAGAGGGAGTCTTTCTGGGGTCCAAGTAAGCACAAACAAGAAGCAACTCACTCAGCCTTTATTTCATCCTCCTACTCTCTCCCTTCTTCTCCCTCCCCCTAGGAGCAGAAATGAGGAGAGAAAAGAAGAGCCACCTGGGAAAATGACAAACTTCAAAGGCCAGAACCAAGACAGGAGGAGAGCTGGAGAGAAGAGACGCTTCTCCTCTGCCCAGTGCAGAGAAAACACATGAGTAATGGGGACACCTGGGTTCTTGTCAACTCTGGCTCTGTTGTATTACTGCCTGTCTCTGAATCTGAGTTTTCTCATGTGCAAAATGATGAGGTATTTTTTAGCTTTTGCTAATGGGTAACCCAGCCTCCAACCCCAAGCACTAAGGAGAATTCTCATTCTAATACAGTAAAATTCTAGGATTTTCAAGACCATTCCTTTTCTGTGTTCTGACATCATTAACTAGAGCTGGTTATAAAGTATCCAGATGTTGGAGTCTTGGCCTTTCTGGCTACAGTAGTTTTTGTAAATGTAGAAAGGAGGTTTCTACAGCCTTTGTTGCAGATGATTGAAAAAAGTCTCCTTTCCTTCCCATGGAGGTCACAGAGACAGTGTTTAAGGTCCCCAGAGTTTAGCTGCTTCTGAAGGAAAAGATCTCCCCCTCCACCTTTCCAAGTTATCAAGTGGAAATTCTGTTTTCTGGGCAATAACAATCTTTTGGAAATTAAAGGATGGGTTATCTCTTCTAAATAGGGGTTTCCCCAAAGCGGCATATTGGGTTTTCCAGGAAATTTCCATGTAACACCACAGACTGGCCCTATGTGTGTCTTACTATCCTCAAGGAACTTCAAGCCAAGTGACTGCTTGGAATATAGAAAAGAGAGGCAAGGACTGGTAGAGGGTCAGTTTGCCCATTTCTGGGGTTGGAAGATAGGAGTATGAAGTCTCTTACTCATTCCTGTCATTTAATTAGATTAAGGAGGCCCAAATCACTGATGAGTGTGGGAGAGTAGCAAAGGAAAGGTGAGAGAAAGGAGGCAGGGTGTAGGGGGAACATTGGGCAGGAAAGCAAAACTGAAAAGGGTGATTTTTGGTGACCTACTTTCCTAAGCTCCCCCCAGACTCCCTTTTCTTCTTTCTATACCATCACATTCCCCTTCCCCCAACACCCAGGACCTACCCTCAAAGCTAAAGTTTGGCCTGGTGCCACATGTTTCTGGCAACTGTCTTTGGTCTCTCTGAATGGACAGCCTTGGAGCACTGGCCCAAGCTAAGTCCTTAGGATGCTGACTTGGTGTATGGGTAAAAGAATAGATTCACTTGAAGTGAGTGCACCCCTGGGGCAGAGGGAAGTCACTATTGTGTTATCTGTAAAGCAGTACCCTTGGGGATTTCCCATAGACCTAAAACACAAGGATTAAAAGTCCTGAACTGGAGAACCAAAGGAGGTCCACTGCCTGGGTGAATCCCAACAACTTTTTATAGACAGAAATGTTGTAGTAAAAAGGTGTCTGACAGGCTGTGCTTGGGCCCCAGACCTGGGAAAGGAAACTCTGGCAGATACCCAACCGTGCCTGGTCCTGGAGCCCAGGTTGGGACCTGAGCCTTGAGGAAAGGTAACTGAAATCACTTTGCTTCCCAAAGATCCCAGTTAGGAAGGGCTAAGTTAGGAATGATTCTGCCTAGATGCTGGAGGAAGAGACAGGCAGCATTCTCAGGGCATGTTGTTCCTACTCTCTGATGTGATGTTAACCTGAGCATCAAAGCAAACGAAGAACCAAATCCCTCAGAGGTGTTTTTCAGTGGGAGAGGAAGAGACTAGAAGGAGGGAGAGAGGGTGGGGAAGGGACTTTCCAAGATGAGGTAAGTCTCTCCAAATGAGAACATAGAAAAAGCTGAGGAAAAAAAGATTAGGGGCTCTTCTGTTGTAATAGTGTGTTGTTACAAGCCCTAGACCTCTTCTAGGGGTTCTGGGGACAGGGGTTAGAGGCCAAAAAGTGGGGAGAGTTTATTGAGGAAGGGAGGCAATAGTCTAAAATAGGTGGTTACTCTGAGAAAAAGTGAGAATCCCCTAGCAGCCCACTAGTGTGTTTCCAAATGGAATACTATCTGGCAACAAACACGTGCTTTCTGTTCACAATCAGCCAGTTAACAGCAGGGGCTGGAAAAGAGTGAGCAGTAGCATGAAAGGCTGGTCTGGCTTTTCAGTGGGGGCTGGTAACTTAGACAATTTGCAGGCATCTTTACCGTGGCCTGGGGCTGATTGATAGGGGTGGAGTGGCTGAGGGTAGGAGTGGGGGATGGGAAAATCAGGGGAAAAATGAAGCCATTTAACTAAGAATTCTGCCCTAACACCCTCCACCCCCAACTCCAATGACTGGATAAAGCTTTAATAGATTGATACAAATAGGCTTACTTCCTCTGGAGAAGTCAAATCTTCTAAGTCTTCCAGCATTTTTTCTACAAATTCTTCAGTCAACAGAATCTGGAAACAGAGATACAGAGTTTTATGTTTTTATATTCAGGGCTTTTCCTAAGTATTGTGAGCAATAGACTTTTCTTTTACCCACAGGAAAGATTTGGGTCCAATTTTGTTGGCTGGAGGCCTCTCAGTTCTGGTTCCCCTTTCCCTTTGTAAGGCCTGCCTGTGCTCTACTCCCCTTCTTGAGAGTCAGCCATCTTTCCAAATGTGCTAATGGGGGAGAGAGGATTGGGGTATGGGAGAAGCAGTGAGTCTGAAAGAAGACTAGCCAGGGGAATAATGGCAAGAGAAGAAGGGAGATGTAGCAGTCTGGTTTTCCAGTCACTGGCCAGTATTTGCCTAGTGCTAATTCTGGGATGTAGATTGAAATATGGCGAAAGAAAAAGCTTTTTGCTCTTTGATGCAGTGATAGTGAAAACAGGTCCATAAGCTCCTTCCTCCTTTAGGCCCACCTCATCTCCCTGACCCCAGTGCACTAGGATTCTTTTTCCTGGACAAAGGAAGAGAGTGGTTTAGCAGAGGCCCATTGAGAGCTTGTTGGAAATCCTGTAAAAGAGATCCCAATTTTTGATATGGGCTGGGTCAGGTACCATTTCAGCTACCTTTTAATCCTGCAATTGTATGATTTATATATATGGTGATCTCTAAGGTTTCTTCTAGTTGTAAATTTTAGGTTCATTGTCTAGCATTCTATACATGCCAAGTGCATTGACATCTACTAGTTATATGGACCTTCAATATCCAGGTTATCTGGTACTCCCTCATCTATCACATCTAATCAGTCATCAAATCCTGTCTTTTCCATTAAAACATCTCTTGTACCCCACACCCCCAACTCCCTTTGATTTTTGTTCCCATTGCTACCACCTTAGTCCAAAACTGAATTACCTCTCTCTCGGACTACTGACTACATCAGCCTTCTTGCTATTTTTCTTGACTCTACTGTCTTTAGTTCATTCTCCAAAATCTACTGGATTAATTTTTCTAAAGTACTGCTCTGAATCTCCTTTTGTGGTGGGGGAAAAAAAACCAAAACAGGAAATTGAGGGATGCCCATCAACTGGCGAATGGCTGAACAAGTTGTGGTATATAACTGTAATGGAATACTAATGTACTTTAGGAAATGACAAGCAGGATTTATTTCAGAAAAACTTGAGAAGATTTACATGAACTGATACAAAGGGAAGGGAGGAGTACCAGGAGAACACTGTACACAATAACAGCGACTGTAAATGATTTAGTGATTCTCAGCAATACAATAATTCAAGACAATTCCAAAGGACTTATGATAAAAAAATACTATCCACCCCCAGAGAAAGAAGTTATGGGAGTCTAAATGCAGTTTGAAGCATACTATTTTTCTCCATTTTTTGTGGGGAGGGGGAGGGTCTGTATCTTCTTCACAATATAATATGGGAATGTTTTGCATGATTGTATATGTATAACCTATATTAAACTGCTTACCATATCTGGGGGAGGAAAAAAGTTGAGAATTTGTAATTCAAAATTAAAAAAATGAATGTTAAAATTATTTTTACATACAATTGGGAAAAATAAAATATTATTCAAAAATTAAGTGTTGTTCTGATCACATCAAACCCTAAAATGACACACTACTTTCTACCACATCAAGTCTACTTTCATCTCCTACCCCTTACTAAAGTGCATATTGTTCTAGCCAGGTGTCAGTTTCTTGTACATGGACATGCCATGCTTATTCCCATCACCATGTATGCATTTATATTATTCTCTCAAACTTGCACTTACATTCTGACTTAAATGTTGCCTTCTCCAGAAAGTCTCCCGTGATTACTTCAGCCTTCATTAACATCTCTCTCTTCTCTGACTTCCTACACTAATTATGACCCATATCCTAGAATCTAGCAATGAAGTATATATGTTACACATTATAGTTATATTCACATGTATTAGTCCTTTTAGTTATGTTGGCTAAATGTGAAGCTCCTTAAGGGGAAGAGAAAGAACACAATCATGTTCTATACTGCTGGCTTAGTCTTGCTGGTTCTTTGATTGATATATGAAGGTGTTTCTTGATAGGGATGAAAGGGCTTTAGAAGGTGAGGATTTTTTTTTTGTTGTTGTTGTTGAATTATTTTTGAAATACAGACATGGAAGGAGCCTTCAGTATGAAAGTGTAAGAAAATGCAAAGAGTACCAGAATGGGGTGACTGACAGTGTCCTTTCATTATAGGAAAAACAGGATAGATCACAGTTCTTAGGTGGGAAGATAATCTCTTTTGCCAGTGATTAAGAGAATAGATTGAGCCAGGGTTGGATAGCAAATATGAAGTTTTATAACAAAGGAGCAGTGGGGGAAAAGAGAAAGTTGGAATGATAAGGTGGATGAACCATCCGATTTCAGTATGTAAGGACAGTATGTCAAGATATGCTCATGATAACACAGTACAGGAGATAAAGGGCACATCCTAAAAGGAAGTCCTGGCAGATGGGATGGAAGAACCTAAAAGGAAGATTCTTCCAGAAGATTATAAGATGCCCAGATTTCACCTTAAGAAAAGTACAATAATGGAGAGGAAGGAGACAATGGGGAAGGATGGATTGTGGAAAAGAGGAGGTTTATGGGTCCCAAATGGGGAGGAATGCAGAAGAAATACACCAAGAAGGCACAAAATTATAGACACTAAGTATTTTCATCACACTTTGGAGGGAAATGCTGATCTTCTATGGGCCTGATACAAACCAGGAATGTCAAGAAGTGAGACGACTGACAAAAACTCCACTTAGGCCAGCCTCTTGAGAGATTTCTTGGATAATCATTCCTTTTTTCTCTAGGCCCTACTTTGTTTCAGCCTAAAACTGTTCTCACAAAGGTCTAAATATTTAATAATATGTGGGGGTCCCAAATTAACCTAACCTTTCCTAAGCACACAAGGCCCTTGGTCAGTCTCACGTGAGCTCTTGCGGCACTACAGCTTCCTCATGCTTTCTAAACCTGCCATTTCTGTAAATACCCTTCATTTTTTCACAGTTCCACCCCAGCCCTCAACATCACCAGAACAAGTGGGTGGCACAAAGGTCATATTCACATTCTTATACTTCTAGCTCTGTCTTCTCAGATAAATGCTGGCATTTGCAATAATGTGCCTAAACCCCAATTAGGTGTAATTACTTCTGCTCAGACTAGGGATACTCCCTAATTCACATATGATTTCTGAAAAGAAGGACCTAGGTCAGAGTTTCCTGGAATAGCACTGCACTGGAATACTAAGGACAGAGAAAGAGGGTAGGTAATATGACTATCATGTAGTCAGGGAGACCAGTAAGAAGTCAAATGAGAAAAACATTTCCAGTTTCCTTAACCACTCTGCAGGTCATTCTTAGCTATGCTGAAGGCTGGTAAACTGACATATGGTCTCATTGGTACAGAGCAGGTTTGGTATATGTATATTTATATACAGGGCACTTTGGTTGGAGGCAGTGAAGCTATGATTTTGTTTTTAGAAAGGAAACCAAAATCTCAGGACTATTTTGGTTGTGATTTATATTAAGGCTAGCGGAAGAGAGGGGAAAACAACCTATTAAATCTTTCTAGTATTTTTATCCCTCCCCCCTTCTTTTTGTTGTCATAATGCTAATAACTGCAGGTACTTGCTGAAAACTACACATTACTTTAAAATTGAAATTTAATTTTTTAAAAAAAGTACATGAGATATGCATATTAAGGGTGACATTCCCAGCAAAGAAACATGACAGACTGTCATTGCTCTAGGCACCTTATTTAATTTCCTTTGGGAGTTAAACCTTAGAAGCTCAGATTGAACAAATAGGCCCTGTTCTTTGTGTATTTCAGAACTCAGCCTGGAGAATGTTAACAGATCTTATCAACAGGACACTGAAGATAGATAGCAATGATGGAGTAGCTTAGGTGCTCTCCAAAGAGTAACAGATGATTGTAACTGTGGGAAAAGCTATGTGCAGTCCTGGAGCGAAATGAGACCATTATTAGTGTATTACACTTAGAACTGACTGTATCTTTACTGGAGGTTGCCTTACTCTTTCATGAAGTCTGTCGATGTCTGGCCTGGCCTTGGGCATCCTTTTCATGTCTGGGGGAAGGTAGCAAGGCAATGGCAATGTATCCAAAGTCCAATGGTCAAGATGCTCCTTATCTATTAGTGTAGGAAGTGCTCTGATTGTATAGTGACCTTATGTTTTAGCTATTCCTTTTTTTTTTGGGGGGGGGGGGAGGCAGAGGGAAGACATGTAAACTTATGATAATTGGAGAGCAGGGTTGAAACATCTCTAAACTGGAATTTCCTATATTCCCCACCCCCTCTGTCTCCAGTGTTTCTGATATGTAGTTGGGCAAAAGGTTAAAAATCCAAATCATACAGTGGTTTCCCAGAAGGAAACAGATGCTGAAAGCTGGGTCTCCTGATCCAACTAGTTGGTCTACAGTTAAGGAATAAGTACAATAGGGTTTTCTGCCTTCATAGTGTTGATGACTGTTATCCATTCTGAGCCTTGGGTGTTGAAATTCATATGTTCAAAGGATAGATCAAAGAGTCAAAGTTATCCTGATAAAAATTCCTGGTCAGAAAAGGCAAGACTTACAATCTTGCTCTAGAGCTGATGTATCAAACACTGGCTGCAGGTGTGACATTAAATCAGATGAAAATATAACTGGGGAATATTTAACAAAAACAAACACAATATAGCAAAGGAAATGTTAATATGTGGTTTTTAAAGGTAATATGAATATTTGCCATGCAGAGATCCTTATGTATGTAGAAAGTGGCTTCCCTTTCTATTTGAGTTTGATACTATTATTCTAGAGTGGGGCTTCTTAAACTTTTCCCACTCTTGACCTTTTTTCATCCGAGATATTAGGGTATGTAGGTATATAAAATAAGTATATTAAAAAAATTTATTGATAATAAACCACAATTTTCTGGCCCCTACATTCAATTATGCAACCTCGTGTGGGGTCATGACTCACACTCTAAGAAACTGGGCTCTAGACGGTAGTTTTAGGGCAGCTAAAGGGGGTGAACCAATTGTAGTTCCGTCAACTTTTAAATAGTTCAGCTGTGGTAGAAGGAAGGTAGGAAAAGATTTTGTGGTTCTTCCACAGATTCAGGCCATAGACAGGGCTTCCGCTCCTGGCTCTGGCCTTGTCCTGTTAGGCCAGAGGGTGACATCAGCACAAATTGCATGCTTGGTGGCAAACTGGTTGGCTAAGAGAATAAAAGGCACCCTGCACACTCCCCATCCCTAGGAAGTTCTAGAAATGAACCAGAAATGAAGCCACATATCTTTCATCAGTGCCTACCCTGGGCAAGCCTGGCTGTGCCGAGGATCTTGGCGAGGCTGCAGGAGGGAGCACAGCTGCTGCTGATTTGACACCAATTCAAACATTTGTGGTCAATAATATTTCTGAGTCTGCAAATAGTGCCTGACAATGCCCACTCCTTCCCTCCTGTTAGACAATCCACACTTTGTCCAGGGCCTTGTTTGCTCTAAATGTTGACATGTTCTTGTTTCCCAACAAGTTTGGCTCTTTCCCTCCTCTCTCCCTTATTTTAGGAAAGGAAATGTGCTTTTTTCACTCTTCCCAAAGTTTGCCAAGGGACTGCTTTGGTACATGCAGCCGTAGATGTGGGAAATATTTTAATTTGCAAATTAAATTTTGCAAAAGCTCCTCCAAACTCAAACTGGAGCACTCCCTATTCTCTTTCACCGGGCTTAGCCCAGAATCTTGCAAGAAGGTAGCCTAGTGGGTCTCAAGTTTCATTTCCTGTTCTCAGTAGGTGGTAGAAAGTTCACTGCAGTGGCCATCAAGCTTCAAGTAGTCTGGGCTGCCTTTGCTATTAAAAAAAATAAGATATCAACAACTGTCTAAAAAGGAGGCCTGTCTTCCCCT
Source organism: Myrmecobius fasciatus (assembly GCA_023553655.1). Classification (NCBI taxonomy): domain Eukaryota; kingdom Metazoa; phylum Chordata; class Mammalia; order Dasyuromorphia; family Myrmecobiidae; genus Myrmecobius; species Myrmecobius fasciatus. The sequence goes on along the minus strand of JAJPUD010008648.1, from coordinate 63,972 downwards.
CTCCTCTAGAAGCAGAAGCTAAAACTCAGATGTCCTTGTTACCACAGATCTGTAAGACAGTCTTGTTGCTAGGAGAAGAATTTCATGTATTTTTCTCACTCCATAGTGGGGAATATTCAAAGGTTTCCAAAGGACCTGTATATGTACTATAACCTAGTTTCCTGAGAGCAGCATTGGTTGCTGACTTGTGACTTAGATCAGGGAGTTTTCCAAGGTTTACCTTTTGAACCTATAAGTCAGAGGAATAGCTGGGAACTAAACCCAGACATCTGATTCTCCAATGTGGCCCAATACAGCAGAGCACATTTCTGTAGACAGCAGCATTCAATTTCTAAACTTTTCCATGTGAAGACTTCGGAGTCAATGCTTGGTGGGAGATGTCTAATTAGGGGGACACTCATGCAAGCTGCTGAGCATTTTATGACTAAGTTTCATAAAATCTTTAAATGCCAGGAAAAAATATTGTGTGTGAGGATATGAACCTGATTTGACTTTCCCTACTTTAAATACTGATTCCCTAATAGCTTCCTCTTTGGGTCAGGTTCTTATACAAAGATTAAGTGGGCAATACTGACAGACTTGAGAAAGGTTTGTCAGTCACTAGGATAGGGGCTGGAGAGTGACACTCTTAGAGTTTACAACCTATGTTCTAAGAGTTGCTTTCCCCCTCTCTCAAAGGATCCTGAGATGGCTGAAAAACTGACAATTGTAAAATTGTCCCCCAGCCCATTCCTGCCCCTTTCCTGGTTCCAAAGTGGAACTGAAAAATACAGCAAATGAAAGAAATGAGAATCAAGAAGGAAGGCTGTCTCTCTTTAGGTTCAGTTTAAATGCTCTCTGTGGCTATGTAAAATTAGAAAAGTCTTTCACACTCCCTATCACTGTAAACACTGCTTCACTTTACTGGAACAGGCAATGAGTGGCCATCACCCTCTAGGTGTCAGGGAGAAGCAGCAGAGATAGTGTGGGAGAGCAAATAAAGATCAGGGACTCAGTGTAGGCCAAGGAGGCAGCAGTCTATGAAGCAGGAGTGCCAAACAAGGTGGAAGGGTGGAGAGATTGGTTTTGTGACACTTTTCCTAGCATTTCTGAAGTCTCTGAGGAGCTCCTCAGAGGGACTAACAGTTCCTCATATCCTCTTGGTTATTTATGTCTTCTCCAAATCTTTGCTCCTTCTCCTATCTCCCTCTTCAAGGGCAATGATGGGAAGACTCTCTTATAGGAGACTTCATTGTGCTTTTTTCCCAGCAGATAACAGACCTGGGCCAGGAGCCAAAGCAAGGTGCCAAGACTAGGAGAAAAAGCTTCCAAGTCTTAGAGGCTGATGCAAGAAAGCTATTCTTTGGCTCCTCCCAATTCAACCCTAAGCAGCAAAAGGAGATTCACAGCCAAATGAAAAGGTGGCTTTTATCTATTTACTTGATACACTTTGTAGGCTCTTACAGGTTCCTAAGAGTCAGAGCTCTTAAAATGGCCCAGTCAATCTGAGAAATGTCCCTAGTTCCTCTCTCTCTCTCTCTCTTTTTTTTTCCTGAGGCAATTGAGGTTAAGTGACTTGCCCAGGGTCACACAGCTAGGGCATGTTAAGTGTCTGAGACCACATTTGAACTCAGGTCCTCCTGACTTCAGGGCTGGTGCTCTATCCACTGCGCCACCTAGCTGCCCCCTAGTTCTTCTCAATATTGAGAAGATACCTGGTCTTTGGGAGTGGGGTGCATGGGGAAAGTAAGAGTCATTTTTGCTCAGAGCACTAAAGAGATTATAGTCCTAGGTGAAGTTAGTGTATGATTTTGCCCAGGGGGTGAAGACCATTGACTATGAATTCATTTGTAATCACAAGTCTAGTACCCAGGAGCTCAGCAGAGTAACTCATAAGTACTCATAAGAGTAACTCATGGATAAGCCTGCAACAGCCAAGGTTCTTTTGCAGTGAGATCTACAAACCTGAAAGTGATTACAGTTCCAAATTGCCACAATATGAATTTGCAGTGACAGCAAACAATTAAGATCGCAGACATAAATGGTCACTCATGAAAAATGATGATGGCTTAGGTCTGGGGAGGACTAGGTCTGGCTAGGAACTGGGCTAGGGAAAGCTCTAAGGGTGTCCCAGGACTCCTGAGAAAGGACCAGAGAAACAACTCAGAAGCCAGAGAGTGCTTAAGAGAGAAAGAGCACATGCCAGTCTTCCTTGGGAGCTTCCACGTGAGCAGGCCCCTGTGGTGGACTACACTAATGAGTCCAATCACACAAGCCTTTGATTAAGCAGCTCTGAGCACAGCAACTTTATTGAAATAGTGAGGTGGATGGGTTCGTTCCCACCACTTCCCTTGGGTTCCCAGGGCAACGGCCCACTATTGGGGAGCATGTATAGTACTGTCAGTGAGCCCTGTGTGCCCAAACCCTGCTGAGGGGGCTGCCTATGAGTATAATGGGTGCTGGGAGAGCTAAGTCTAGCACTAGTTCTCAGTGGCCAAACAAGGTCATCTCCCTTCCCCACCTGTGGCTTTCCCAAATATTCTGGGAGCCTATCCTTAAGGACCAGCCATGTGTGAATGGTCCATGGCTCCAGCCTAGCTTCACTGCCACAGCTGGATCTCTGAGGTATCTTGGGGGAGTAGTTGTGACCCAAAGTCCAAACTTAGATTGCTGTCCTGCTCATTTGGCTTTACAAAGTGACTGTGGGCTAGGAAGTAAGCCTTAAGAAAATGGAACAGTCAGTCAGAAGTGCAATCTGTGTTTCAATAACTTCTAGATCAGAACCACCGGGGAAGCCTGGGCAGTGGTTAGAGGACTTAGTCCTATGATCCCCTGCAGGACAGTGGGCAGCACCTGCCTCTTCCCCTTCTCAGCCACAGAAGTGGTTTGGGGACTCTGGGCTTTATTGACCTGGAAGCTTCCCTGCTACTAAGAAAAGGAGTGTTGGCTGACTCCTGAATACCAGTTTAGAGTCAAGGGTTCTTTCTGAAGTATAACTGAATGAAATGTGTTCCCATGTTCAGAATACCCAAATCTATTCTCTCCCGAGAAAGTTTGTTTGAACCTTTAATACATATTAATGCTATCCTGAGGACATTTCTGCTGAGACCTGTCAGCACGCATCATCTACTGGGAATTATGAATCATTAACTCTCAGAGGCTGGGGCTGTGCTGGTGTCACAGAGATTCTCTCTAGCACTGGGCCTCCTCCTCCCCCAGGACACATGCTCTGCCTGGGGTGAGGGGGCAGGGAGAAGAGGCCCTGCTCTTCCCATTCTCCACTGAACAGAGAAGCTACACTGTGCTAGTAAGGGCATGGGTTGAGAGAGAGGAAGATAGGGAAGAGGAGTGGGGCAGAAACAGATGCTTCCACTTGTGCATGGGGCTCATTTCAAGCCTTACACTTCAGGACTTTTGCTACAGTAACTACCAACACCACACAGACAGAAATCTAATGTTACCAAGTGGGACTTTAAAAATGTATTTATAACTTTATGGTTCAAAGTAATTTTGTTATGAAACAATGTAATAATGACTGTAGAAAAAGTCAAGATAATTTATGGAGCATGATATCCCTAAAGGCCTAGATTCAATTTTTACCATGGCTTGGTCTGTACAGTAGAGTGTCTTCCGTTTTCTGTTTGTTTTAATTAAGGGTTAGTGGTTTTTTAGTGGACTGGGGCAGGAGAAGAAATTCTGTTGTCAGCTTAGGCAGACCCCCCTCCCTCCATATTTATCAAAGAAATATTAAGGACACAGCCCTGCCTCCCACTACCCCCCAATCTTACTTAATACTGTTTACCTCCAGAACTAGTATAATTCCTTTTTTCCTTACTGATTTACCATCAAACAAATGATATATAAGTCTCCCAGAGTCATTTCCCATCCCACATAACCACCACAGCTGCCATATGTACCATGTTTCACAACTTACAAAGTTCAGATAGAATATGTGAGTTTTCTTTTCTACTTGGTAGAGAAGTATGACTTTCCTTGCCCGCCTCCCCTGCCCTCATCAAACATTCTCCAGTGGCTCTGGAAGTATGGGAGACCAAAATGATATTAAGCTAAAGATAGAAGAGAGGATTTAAAGGTGGGAGGGGAAAGGAAAGTAGGGTATATAAGATGAAAAACCCAGCAGCCTCTTACTCCCTTCCCTACCTAGCAGCCAATTCTGAAGCTGCTAAGAATTCTGCACACCTAAAAAAAAAAAAATAATAAATAAAGCAATGAGAGCTTCCAATACATCAAACAGATTCTTTGATTGGCTAGATCCATAACTGGTGCTGGAGAAAGATGGCTAATTCAGGTGTAACTCATGCCACAGAACTTGGTTGTGTCTGGTCCATGCTTGTGGCTTCAGAAAAAAGTTTAGAGGAATTCCTGCATATGTGAGACACAAGAGATCTGTACACAAAATGAATGATAGTTCCCACATTCATTTGTTTCCCCTAAGCACTACTAAAGCACAGAAAGTTCTGCTTCCCCAGATTTAAGGGGTAAGTTCAAATCTGTGAGGCTTTTGTGGAAACAAAGTGAACAAAGCTGGAGGGAGTCAGACAGAGTAATATAACTGGCTGGTCAAAAGTATAGCTAGTTCCTGTAATGAGGTATCTGCAATATCTTTGTCCTCTAGAAGAGTTTTGTTTGGTGGTATAAGGACCATGCCCTGGTTGTCCACTAGGTAATGAGGGCTTTCTTGAAGTCACTCAAAGACAATATACTGTCCCAGGGAATCCTGTGATAAAAGGGTGCTGCCCAGTGTCTAAGAAAAACAATTTGCCATTCTCTGAAACAGAGGCTGCTGAGAACCAGAGGGGGAAAGGAAGGCCTTGGGCATTGGAAGGGAGGAGGGGAAAGAAGAAAAAAGGCCTTCTCACTTGTAACCAGGGTCCATGGGCTGCATATGGATGCTCTTCAGTGGCAAATGCGCCTTCCACTCCCGTCGATACAAATGTGATGGCTGTATCCCCTGTAATACTCTTATATGTAAAGTGCCGTCCATGTAACAGTCTGCCCCTGTGAGGGACAAAAATGGAGGAAGTAAGGAGCAAGGCTCCTGAAGAACAAGTCTCAAGATGGTAGAATGGCATTGTCTCTGGGGGCCTTTTACTTATTGTGTTCTTGTCAAAATATCCCCCAAAAGGTTGGGAAAGAAATGGAGAGCCAAAACATTTTTTTCCCCACATTCAGAGGCAAGAACCAAAGTCAATCTTTTGCTGGGACTTTGAAAGATAAGCTCTTCTCTGATATTTCTTTCAGTACCATTTTTCTGGATGGTTCTGAGACCTCAGAGTCACAGACTGTCAGAGATGGGAGGGCCAGCAAATAATCTGGTCTAATTCCTTCATTTTGAAAGTAAAAGCTAGGGGACAGCTGAATGGTGCAGATAGCAACCTCCTTGGAGTCAAGAGGACCAGAGTTCAAATCTGACCTAGGTTGATCTTCCTAGCTGTGTAACCTTGGGTTAAGTCACTTAATCCCAACTGCCTCAGTCAAAAAAAGAGAGAGACAGAGAGACAAAGAGATAATTTAAAAATAAAGGTAAAAGCTGAAGCACAAAGCAGCAATAAGAGTTTCTTGATGTCTCTCTATGAGTGGGTAATGACAAAAGAATTAGATCTATAAGCCCATGTTGGCAGTCTGATCTGTTAGGTCTTTGCTGTTCATTCATTTCAGTCGTATCAGACTGTGATCCCACTTGGGGTTTTCTTCATAAAGTTATTAGAGTGGTTTGCCATTTCCTTCTCCAGCTCATTTTACAGATAAGGAAACTGAGGCAAAAAGGATTAAATGATTTTCCTGGGATTCCCAGAGCCAGTGTCTGAGGCAAGATTGAACTGTTCCACCCATCAGACTTTTCTCACTGTATCTGCACCTGTTTCCCATGTTGTCACTAAACAATATTTGCTACCATATCTGGCCTGGCATCTGAATAACCAACCTAAGGAGTTCAAATAAGGCACTGAGAATAAGAAGCTCTCAGTAAATATTTGTTGAATAAAAGCATGAATGAATTTATGGTGGTTAAATGTTAAGTTATTCCCAATCCATACCTTTGAAAATAGAGTGAAAGAGTAAAATAGAATAAATACCACTATTTGAAAAAAGGGAACTCCTACTTTTTTTTTTTGATCAGACTGCTCTGAATTAACCCATTCTCAAACCAAATGTTCTGAGCCAAGTCCTAACACAAAAGCAGCCTTAAAGGAAGTAGACTTTCCTGGGCTTGGGTCCTGAATTTGTACAGACCTACCCCTCCAGGGCTTCTCAATCCAAGCTCCTGTTTACTGAGATGCCCAAGGCCTCTAACTTACAAAGTATGATGGAAATTCCAAATTTAAAATGTTTCTGACCCAGACCTTTCCCACTGGCCAGTACCCAGCAACTAGAGTACCCTAACAGGGAAGGGAGAAAAGAGGTAAAAAATGTATTCCATTTCTTCTGTATCACAATTCCCTGAGTCAGGAGGTTATTCTTGTTAATTTTTATGACATCAAACTCAGGGCTGAACTCCAAAGCACTGTGGAGAAACCCAGCTGCATATGATTCTGTCTTATACATTGTCCATGGGACTTTGAGTTGAGTTCCAACCATAGAATCTGTATTTCTGGCACTGATATGAGTGACAGAAGGAACACAGCTGGATTTCTTGGTCCCAGATGGAGCCTCTAGGCTAGCACTGGGTTTGGAATTTAAACTGGTCATTTTGGATTTGAAGGTCAAAAAGAAGAATGGATACCAATCTTTCCTAATGCCTTGCCCCATGACAGATTAATGCTGAAAAGACTGTCATTCTCTCAAGGTGAGGATTTCACAAAACTGATCTTGGCAGAAATGCTAGGTTTCCTTGACCAGACTGACAATCACTCTCAAGACCAGGCTGACCAACAATTTTCCTGGTCAAGTTGAAGTCACCATATGGAGGGATGAATCCCTTAGTATCTCTTAGCTTTGAGAGTTTATGAGATGATTTGTACAGGTGACAGATTGAAGGTGTTAAAAAGTAGAAATGGTAAGGAAATGGACTAATGGTACCCTTCCCCTAGCATCCTCCAAAGCTGCAAGGACAGTCATGGTTTACATGGGCTGAGACATAGAAGAGAAAATCAAGAGGAGAAATCTCTTCTTGATAATGTCATAAACCCATTAGCCTCCTGAAATTATAATTTCTTCCCACCTATACTAGCTAGAGACTTCTAGCATGTGTTTTTTTTCCCCCCTCTTTGGGGGGGTTGTGGTGTTGGAAGAATGGAGTTCCCGATCTGGCACAGCACTGTGTATGAGAATTCCTAAGCCATGACCCAGTGCAACCAGTTCTAGGTTCTGAAGACCACACATTCTCTTCATATAGAGACATTAACTGAAGCTTCAAAAGAAGTCCTCCACTCCCAATCCCTGAAACTCGGGCTGTGCCCAGCCCTGTGGGCAAGAGGCAACCTCACTGAGAGAAATGTGTGCGCCAAAGACTGATGGTTTCTTGAGTGTTTCGGATCATATTTCAGATTGCAGCAGTCTATGGTTTGGGAAAGGATGGAGAAAGAGGTGTGTTGGGAATGGAAGAGCACCATCTGGAGACCAAACTGGGACACTGCACACCACACACTAGAGAGTGAACAGGTCTGGTCTGCTTCTTGCTCACCTCAGACAAAGTGGAATTAGTGCTCCAGACTCCTGGTTGAATTTCAGATGTACACTCTCAAGCTGCCGTGTGCGAATTAGCTCATGAGGAATAATAGCTGCTGAGCTCTCGCTTTCTAAACTGTCCTTCCGACTCCTATGAAACAAACACAAATTCAGCACAAATTAATACCACCAATTTCAGTACTTTATGGAGAAAGGGACAAGCAAGGTTGCTTCATACTGGGTGTAATCATATACAACCTAATAGTAGGGTACACTGGGGCCTCCTTGGGGCAGAAAGAGGAAGAATCTGGTAGGCTGTTGTCACAATCTTGGACTTGGCTTCAGATTGTGACAAAGTGGCTAATATTCTATAAATACTAGCAAAAGCTTTGAAGAACTCCAGACCTCCATTCCACCAAGGTCAGGATGGGAGTGTATTGTAAGACTAAATTCTAAGAACTTCCTTCCAGTTGATCCCTAAGTGGCAGGGACATGAGATTTGACTCTGAGTATACAAACCCTCCCTGCCTATGCTCCCCCAACCTCCGATGGGTAGGGAGCTGCAGCAACATAAACATCCCTTAACTGGCCAGGAAATGATATAATCCTCACTGTGGGGGAGGAAATGGGGCTCTCTTCTGAAAGCAAGTAAGGATGAGAGGCATCTGGCCAGATAGAATAACTTCTGGGCTCAACTGAAAACAGCAAAATTGGGAGTTCTCCTTTAGCCCCATACATCACCCACTGTAAAAAGTTCTCCAGAGACAGTCCAGCTTTCACCTGGCCTGAGGACTCTTTTCTTGATTCCTGATAAAAGTCAGAGGTGAATGCTACTGCCCCAATTCCCAACTCTGTGCCCCCTACAGCTGGGTTATTGGATACATTTGCAAAGTAACATTTGCTCTTTCAAATTCAACTGCTCTGACAACCTTTCAAAAGGACTTAATCAGAATTGTTGGTTACCCACTGACACCATTCAAAAGACCGGATTCTGGTTTTAGATTGTGAACCTCAAAACAATTCCCCAAGTGTCTATCAAAATGCTGGGTGAAAAGCTCAGTTTATTTATCATTCCAACTTTAAGAACCACCCAGAATCTTGAAACTCGCCAGCCAAGGAAAAACAGACTAAATATCTTCATGTACGACCACAGAGGTTAAAAAACTGAAGAGAGGGGATCACCAAAAGCTTTTTGGCTTATTTTCAGGAATAATGCCTGAAGTAAGTCAAATTGGTAAAGGAATAAGCCTGGGAAGAAGAACAGGAAGTCAGAAAGCATAAGAATAGAAGGTGCCATCAAAAGTGGAAAAAAATTTACCACTGGCAAGGTGAAGTGGTTTATTCTCCTACATAAGTAATCTAGTCAGTCTCAAGACTTTACCAGAATATAAACTATGATTTAGTTTTGTCTTTCACAGTCTTTTCCATGATTACCCTCCCCAGTTTCTTTTCAAGATATACTCTTTGACCAGATCAGTACCAGAGCCAAGACACACTTACAGAATATCCAAGCTGGAAGGCCTATCAGAGATGAGATAAAGGGAAGCCCTGAAAAAGAGCCCAGGCCCAGAGTTCTCTGTACTGTGCCAACTACCAACTCTAAATTTGATGTCATCCTGATTCTGCCCAATCTGACTGGGTGTTTTAGAATGAAGAGCTTTAGGTGTGGCCTTCACTGAGACTAAGATCATTCCAGGCTGGGCCCCACTAAGATCCTGGTCTTCTGTTTCTTATTATTAGATATTATGCTTGGGATCTGTGTCTCAGGACCTGCTGCTAGAGTTCATCAATACAGAATACCTCACTCCAAGAATCCACTATCTTGCACAAATAAATTCGAATGCAGATTAATAGTCACAGGGAGGTGGGGAGTGAGAGAAGAATCAACATACAAGGCTGCATCTAGAAAATCTCAAAATGGAGAGGAGAAAATTGTTCAAAGTCAGCTAAAGTCACCTTGGTAACTGCTACAACATACTCCCCCAGAACAAGGACATCAAACTCAACTACAAACAGCTTTAAAGAAATGAAAAAGAACTTAATCATCTGAAGAATTAATGTGACAAGTGCCCACATTTACACCTCCCACCAACCTTCAATCATTTGAAAATGCACTTTTATCTTTCATATAATTTTTTTTTTTTAAATCACAAAATGCTAGCTCTGCAGTCCTGGAGTCTGGGTATTTCCAGTGCACTGCATCAGTGGAAATGTGGCTATTCTGCATGCAGAAGCCCAGCCTTTCAATGATTTGTTTTTTTTGGACATCAATGCAGAAGCATGAATTATTTGTGTGGGTGGGACAATGTATTACATCTGCAGCCATCATAGGTTTGCAATGTTTTCAGGGTTGTCAGCTCTGAGTTATAAAAAAAATCAGTAGTAGGCTCCCCAGCATGGCCTCATTATTCAGACAGGATTTTTTTCCCCTTGGGCTGTTAGTGGTAGGAAAAGCAGAGGGCTGGGAAGGTGAGAAAGATCTCTGATGGAGTATATATCAGAAAGACTTTCTTTCATATATCCCTTAGAAAACATGAGATTCAACAGGGGCTCTTGTGGCCCCAAGGTCAATTATTGTTCAGGACCTTGCCCAGGGCTGCCAGGCTTGGGTGCTCTTTGGAAGCTTTGCTTTTCCTTGAGGAATGTTAATAGCTTCAGCCAAGGTTTGCTTTATTTTAACCTTCACATAGTTGTTAGGGAAAAGAATCCTATCCCCTTCTTCATAAACTTATTCTCACTGCTAAGTTAGTCACTATACTGGGCTTGCAGAGGCATGATCTTTTAAAAGCTACACAGGTCTTCATAAGATATAAGTTTAAAAAAAATCACTATTGACAGGAAATGTAGCTCACAACAGACTATCAGTGCTTCAAAATGCAGAAAAAGACCATTAATATCCTGTCCAAATATAATGTACAATCACTGTTTCTTGCTATACCTTGCTTTCTCCTAAACTTCTTTTTCATTCTTACTGTGAAGTCACCATTGTAATAGAGGGATTGGTGATCAAGGTGAGAATGAATATCTTCCCCATGGAAGAACAGACAATTTGTTACATTGAACCCAAGGTTCAATTAAATAAATATTAAGTAGCTTTTAAATGAAAGGTACTGTACTAGACAAAAGACAAAGACAAAAACAAAAAATAGCACAGGTCTCCTTAAGTTTACATTTTGGTGGAAGACACTGCATGTTCACACATTAGTAGTTTAGATGATAAACAAGATAATTTTTCTTTTTTTAATTTATTTTCTTTTTTTATTAAAGCTTTTTATTTACAAAACATATGCATGGGTAATTTTTCAACACTGAACCTTGCAAAACCTTCTGTTCTAAATTTTCCCTCCTTCCCTCTATTCCCCCTCCCCTAGGATGGCAGGTCCAATACATGTTAAATATGTTAAAATATTAAAACAAAGTAATTTCAAGAAGGAGAGAAGAATCGGGAGAAACAGAGGGGATTCAGGAAAGGTTTTGTATAGGATATGGCAGCTGAGTTAATCTTTAAAAGAGACAGAGAAGATGGAATACATTTCAAGTACAAGCAATATCGCCTGCAAAGGTCTGGAAGGAGAGACATGAAGAGCTGGAGGAATAGAGCCCCCCCCCCCCCCCGAGGTAATTGGGGTTAAGTGACTTGCTCAGGGTCACACAGCCAGTAAGTGTTAAGTATCTGGGATCACATTTGAACTCAGGTCCTCCTGACTCCAGGGCTGATGCTCTATCTGCACCACCTAGCTGCCCCCACTGAATAATTTTGAACAAGGGAACAAACTTGTATCTTGAAGACTGGAAGATGCAGTAGGGAGAAGGGAAACTGGAATAGGGGACAACAACTAAGAGTTTGCAATGTTGAATGAGAAATGATAAAGGTCTGAATGAAAGTAGTGGCCATGTCTGTAGAGAGAAGGGAACAAATGCAAGAAATGTGGACACAGAATTGATAAGGTTTAGCAACCAACAAAATACAGAGACTGTAGGAATCAGAAAAATGAAAGATAGTAAGTTTGCAAAACTGGGTCAACATCCTCAACAAAAATAAGTAAGTTTGAAAGAATAGCAAATTAAAGGGAGAAGACAATACATTCTTTTCTTTTTTTAAACAAATGGAATTTGAGATGCTGTGGGGACATCCAAATGGAGTTAGCCATCAGGCAGTGAGTTATGTGGAACTGGAGTAAAGGACAGACATTAAAGTTAAATATAAGGTTTGGCTACTTAACTAGTTTTGAATCCATTTAAGTATACGATCATGTAAATAGTCAACGGATATGAACAGACAATTTTCAGATGATGAAATCAAAACTATTTCTAGTCATATGAAAAGAGGCTCCAAATCACTATTGATCAGAGAAATGCAAATTAAGACAACTCTGAGGTACCACTACACACCTGTCAGATTGGCTAAAATGACAGGAAATGATAATGACAAATGTTGGAGGGGATGTGGGAAAACTGGGACACTGATACATTGTTGGTGGAACTGTGAACGGATTCAACCATTCTGGAGAGCAATCTGGAACTATGTTCAAAAAGTTATCAAACTGTGACCCAGCAGTGTTTCTATTGGGCTTATATCCCAAAGAGATTTTAAAGGAGGGAAAGGGACCCACATTGCAAGAATGTTTGTGGCAGCCCTTTTTGTAGTGGTTAGAAACTGGAAGCTGAATGGATGCCCATCAATTGGAGAGTGGCTGAATAAGTTATGGTATATGAATGTTATGGAATATTATTGCTCTGTAAGAAACGACCAGCAGGATGATTTCAAAGAGGCCTGGAGACACTTATGCAGGAACTGATGCTGAGTGAAATGAGCAGAACCAGGAGATCGTTATACACGGCAACAAGAAGACTATATGATGATCAATTCTGATGGATATAGCTCTCTTCAACAATGAAATGTTTCAAACCAGTTCCAATTGTTCAGTGAAGAAAGCCAAATGCACCCAGAAAGAGAGATGTGAAATGTGGACCACAACATAACATTTTCATGCTCTGTATTGATGTTTGCTTACATTGTGTTTCCTTTCTTTGATTTTTCTTTCTTGTAGATATGATTTTTCTTGTACAAAAATGAAAAGTATGTAAATATGTATACATATATTCCATCTGTCAAGTATTTTAACATAATTAACATGTAGTGCATATCCTGACATCTAGGGGAGGGGTGGAGAGTAGGGGGGAAAATTTGTAACAGAAAGCTTTGTAAGGATCAATGTTGAAGAATTACCCATACATATGTTTTGCAAATAAAAAGTTTTAATAATAAAAAAGTATACAATCATGTAGCGTACGCCATTTTATTTTATTTATAACAGCATTAAGAAAATCAAACACTTGTTAAAATCCAGGTAACGTAAATCTACTGTATTTTTTTTTGACCTATCAGTTTAATAACCCTGTCAAAAAAGAAAATGAGGTTAGGATTATCATGATTTGTTTTGATTTATTTTTATTTTATTTTATTTTTAATTTTTTTTTGCTTTTTTGCTGGGGCAATTGGGGTTAAGTGACTTGCCCAGGGTCACACAGCTAGGGAATGTTAAGTGTCTGAGACTAGATTTGAACTCAGGTCCTCCTGACCTCAGGGCTGGTGTTCTATCCACTGCGCCACCTAACTGCCCCTGTTTTGATTTATTTTTAATGAAGTTATAATGACTCTTATGATCACTGTTTTCCTTTTCAGAATGACATTCAATGATCATTCCTTTAATAACAGATTCTAGAATTGTATCAGGAACTAAAATCAAGATCATTGGGTCTAGAGAGTCTACCATACACTCAATTCTCTTTCCTCTTTTAAAAACCAGGCCATTTACTCGCTGATTGAAAAACATTAAAAACGGCCAAGATGACGAACTGCAGACATCATTCTCTGTGAGCTCCTCTGATCTTCCCTCAGACCCAGAACAAATTAAGCCTCTGAACTGGTTCTGGAGGGAGGGCTCCCTCAAACACTTGGAGTACAACACATTTCCATCAAAAATTACCTTGGAAGAACTCCAGAGCAAGTCTGTTTCAGACGGGCAGGGGGTCGGCCTGCTTGCTGCACTCAGGCGTCAGCACACAGCCGGGGCAGGAGACCGGGGCTGGGATGGAGACGGAGCGAGGCAGATTCTAGGCACCCAGGAAGTCCATGGGAGACTTTTGGGCCACTTTGCTCTGCTTGCGGGCAGGTGCGTTGGCAGATCTGCCTTTGTAAAAGGTGGATTGGGAACAACTGAGAATACAGACCTAGCCTGACCAGCCCTGTACCGGAAGTCAACTAGACAAACTGCCCAAGGGCAAATTGAAACGGCTGCTGGTCCCCTGCTTTAATCAGACCTCAAGCTCTAAAAAATGAGTAAGAAACAGAAGAGAGCTCTCACCATAGACAGCTTTTATGGAGAGAAAGAAGGGCAGACTCCAGATTCTGAGGTTCCTAAAGGGAAAGCAACCCCAGAGGAAGCCACAAAGGGAGACATGAGCTGGTCCCCATTTCACAAGGCTTTCCTGGAAGATTGCATAAAGAATCTCAAAAGAGAGTTAGAAGAAAAATGGGGAAATGAATTGAGATCAGTGCAAGAAGGATATAATGCCCTACAAAAGAGATATGATAAAGACACCAATTCACTGAAAAACAAAATTGGTGAAATGGAAAAAGACACCACCAACTCACTGAAAAACAAAATTGGAGAAATGGAAAAAGACACCAATTCACTGAAAAACAAAATTGGTGAATTGGAAAAAGATAACAATTAACTGAAAAACAAAATTGGTGAATTGGGAAAAGACAACAATTCACTGAAAAACAAAATTGGCAAAATGGAAAAAGACTGCAATAAAAATTCAATTGGCCAGTTACAAAAGGAGCTAAAAAAGGTAACTGAAGAAAATAATACTTTAAAAATTAAAATTGAACAAATAGAAGTGAATGACTCAATAAGACTTCAAGAATCAGTCAAACAAAAACAAAAAAATGAAAAAAATAGAAGAAAAAAAATAACTGATTTGGAAAACAGATCTAGGAGAGACAATCTAAGGATTATTGGACTCCCTGAAAGCCACGATGAAAAAAAGAACCTAGATGCTATCTTCTAGGAAATCAAGAAAGAAAACTGCCCTGATGTTTTAGAATCAGAAGGCAAAATCACCATTGAAAGAATTCACCAATCACCTCCTGAAAGAGACCCCAAAATTAAAACCCCAAGGAATATCATGGCCAAATTTCAGGACTATCACATCAAGGAAAATATATTGCAAGCAGCTACAAAGAAACAATTCAAATACCGAGGAAATGTAATTAGAATCACACAAGATCTGTCAGCTTCCACATTAAAGGATCGAAGGGCCTGGAATCAGATATTCTGAAAGGCAAAGGAACTTGGATTACAGCCAAGAATTAAGTTATCCAGCTAGAAAGAGCATTATCTTCCAGGGAAGAAGATACAGGAGAATTTTACCTATTTCTAATGAAAAGATCAGATCTGAACAAAAAATTTGACCTCCAAACACAGAACTCAAGAGAAGCATAAAAAGGTAAAAAGGAAAGAACTCTTGAGAACTATATTTCTACTATGGGTATACTTAAAGAATGGGGGTATAATTTGATTTTACTTTGATAATAATGGAAAAGAAATTAGAGGTGGAAGGGCTATCATACTGGAAAAAGGGGAAAGGAGGTGAAATAAAGTAAAAAAAAAAGGAGGTAAAAATAAGGTAAAATCTCATGAAGAGGCAAAGAAAACCTAATATAATTGAGGGAAAGAAGGGAGGGTGATGAACATTGTGTGAATCTTACTCTCATCAGATTGGGCTCTAAAAGAGTATATCGGACACATTTGGTTTCACAGAAAAACTTGTCCATCCTTATAAGGAAGTAGGAGGGAAAGGGGGAAAAGAAAGGGATAGACTAATAGAAGGACTAGGGAAAAGGTGTAAAAAAGAGGGAGGGGTTGTAAAGGGGGGAGGACTGTTAAAGGGAGGTGGTCATCAAAAACAAAATACTGGGGAGGAGGGAAGGGAGAAAGAGGAAAGGAAAGAGAAAAATATAAATTTGGGTAAATAAGATGGCAGGAAATACAGATTTAGTTATTTTAACTGTGAATGTGAATGGGATGAACTCTCCCATAAAACAGAAGTGGATAGCAGACTGGATTAAAAGCCAGACCCCTACAATATGTTGTTTTACAAGAAACACATCTAAAACATAGAGATACATACAGAGTGAAGGTAAAGAGCTGGAGCAGAATCTTTTATGCTTCAGGTGAACAAAAAAAAAGCAGGGGTAGCAATCCTTATCTCAGATCAAGTAAAAGCAAAAATAGATCTAATTAAAAGAGATAAGGAAGGAAACTGTATTTTACTAATGGGTACCATACACAATAAAGCAGTATCAATACTAAACATACATGCACCAAGTGGTATAGCATCCAAATTCCTAGAGGAGAAACTAACAGAGATGCAAGGAGAAATAGACAGCAAAACTGTAATAGTGGGGGATCTCAACCTTGCTCTCTCAGAATTAGATAAATCAAACCACAAAATAAATAAGAGAGAAGTTAGGGAGGTAAACAAAATGTTAGAAAAGTTAGGTATGATAGATCTTTGGAGGAAATTGAATGGAGACAGAAGGGAGTTTACTTTTTTCTCAGAAGTTCATGGAACTTATACAAAAATTGATCATGTGTTAGGGCATAAAACCCTCAAAATCAAATGCAGAAAATGCATCCTTTTCAGATCATGATGCAATAAAACTCACATGTAATATAAGGCCAGGAGAAAATAGACCAAAAGTTAATTGGAAATTAAATAATCTAATTTTAAAGAATGAATGGGTGAAAGAGCAAATCATAGACACACTCAATAATTTTATCCAGGAGAATGACAATAATGAGACAACATACCAAAATTTGTGGGATATGGCCAAAGCGGTTATAAGGGGGTATTTTATTTCTCTAGATGCTTACTTGCATAAAATAGAGAAAGAGAAGATCAATGAATCGGGCTTACAATTAAAAAAGCTAGAAAAAGAGCAAATTAAAAACCCTCAATTAAATACCAAATTGGAAATTCTGAAAATAAAAGGGGAGATTAATAAAATTGAAAATAAGAAAACTATTGAATTAATAAATAAAACAGAGTTGGTTTTCTGAAAAAACCAACCAAATAGATAAGCCTTTAGTTAATTTGACTAGAAAAAGGAAAGAGGAAAATCAAATTGTTAGTCTCAAAAATGATAAGGGAGAACTTTCCTCCAATGAAGAGGAAATTAGAGTAATAATTAGGAATTACTTTGCCCAACTTTATGCCAGTAAATTTGATAATCTAAATGAAATGGAGGAATATCTACAAAAATATAGATTGCCCAGGTTAACAGAAGAGGAAATAAATTATTTAAATAGCCCCATTTTAGAAAAAGAAATAGAACAAGCTATTAATCAACTCCCTAAGAAAAAATCTCCAGGGCCAGATGGATTTACATGTGAATTCTACCAAACATTCAAAGAACAATTAATTTCAATACTATATAAACTATTTGAAAAATTAGGGAAAGAAGGTGTACTACCAAATTCCTTCTATGATACAGATATGGTGCTGATAGCTAAACCAGGTAGGGTGAAAACAGAGAAAGAAAACTATAGACCAATTTCCCTAATGAATATTGATGCAAA
>JAJPUD010008648.1:34647-46614 GCA_023553655.1 Myrmecobius fasciatus | reverse complement strand
AAAAAAAAAAAAAAAAAAAAAAAAAAATTTCAAATACAATATTAGCAATGAGATTATAGAAAGTCATCCCCAGGATAATACACTATGACCAAGCAGGATTTATACCAGGAATGCAGGGCTCATTCAATATTAGGAAAACTATCAGCATAATCAATTATATTAATAACAAACTAACAAAAACCGTATGATTATCTCAATAAATGCAGAAAAAGCTTTTGATAAAATCCAACACCCATTCCTATTAAAAATACTAGAGAGTATAGGAATAAATGGGCTTTTCCTTAAAATGATTAGTAGTATCTACTTAAAACCATCAGCAAGCATCATACCTAATGGAGACAAATTAGAACCATTCCCAATAAGATCAGGAGTAAAACAAGGCTGCCCACTGTCACCATTACTATTTAATATTGTATTAGAAATGTTAGCTTTTGGCAGTAAGAGAAGAAAAAGAGATTAAAGGAATTAGAGTAGGTAATGAGGAAACCAAATTATGACTCTTTGCAGATGACATGATGATATACTTAGAGAACCGTAGAAACTCGATTAAAAAATTACTAGAAACAATTCACAACGTTAGCAAAGTTGCAGATTACAAAATAAATCCACATAAATCAGCAGCATTTTAATATAATACCAACAAAGTTCAGTAGCAAGAGATACAAAAAAAAAAATTCCATTCAAAGCTACTTTTCTTTAAAATGTAGCTCTTTGTATAAATTGTTCTATTGGTTCTGCTGACTTCACTCTGTGAGTTCTGTGACCAAGGATTCTCTGAAATCGTCTCTTTCAGCACAATTAATACTCTACTATAATTATATACCATAATTTGTTCAGTTATTCCTCAATTACATGAGGCAATCCAAGCAAGGAATGTCCTTAGATTCTAGTTCTTTTCTTTTTTCCTTTTAGTTATAATCCTAGTATCCCCTGAGAGGATTAGGAAATTTTTTTTTTGGGGGGTGAAGTGAGTGGGTGGGTGCTGTTCTTATATTATCCTCCCTGTTAACCTTCTTCCCTTCCCTATCCCAATTGTCTTCTTTCTTTATTTTGATATAGTTCTACACCAAACTGTGTGTGGTGTTTAACCTTCCTTTGTCTATTTCAGGTAAGAGTGAGGTTTGTCCAATGTTGACTCCTCCCATGTATACTTTTCTTTTTATTTGCCCCAATTATAATATATAGAAAAAGTTTACTTCTTTCTACACTAGTATATTTTTATTACTCTTCCTTTTCTTTTCCTTCTTGAAAACCCTCAAAAGAGAATTAATCCAACCACAGGACTTGTTTTTTTTTTTTGTTTGTTTGTTTTTAAACTCCCTCAATATCCTTTTTGAAAATATTATGGACCTAAAGAGATCCCTGGGCCTCATTACAAAGTAAATACTACATCATTATATGGCTCTTTCCAATCATTGAAATAAATTTATCTTTGAACATTTTTCTTGAGCTTTGTACTTATATTTCAAAGTTCCTATTCAGGTCTGGTCTTTTCATCAGGAATGCTTCAAAGTCCAGTTTTTCATTAAAGATCCATTGTTTACCCTGTAGGATTATACTTAATATATATATATCATATTATATATACAAATATATTATATGTATATATATATATGAGATAATTTTTTTTTGTTATGAGGCTATATGTCTTTTGAAAAGGATAGTCCAAAATTTGCTTCTCCATTATAATAAAAGTTGCCAGGATTTGTATGGTCTTGAGCTCTTATATTTGTCCTTGAACTACATCTTGGGTTTTGACTATTCCTAGAACTTTTTCTTCTTGGATTTCTCTCAGTAGGTGATCAGTAGATTCTATTTCTTTTTTCACTTAGCTTTCATTTATAATTTCTTGAAATATACTAGAGCGTTGTTTTTTTCCACAGATTTCTGGGAGTCTTATTAAAGTATCTTCACCTTGACCCGTTTTCCAAATCAGGGTTTTTTTTTTTAAATATCAGATGTTTTACAGTTTTTCTTCTATTTTTTTCAGTCTTTGATTTTGTTCTAATACCTTTTCCTATCTCAAGAAATTCCTGATTTATGTTTGATCTATTTTAGTTTTTAGGAAGTCCATCATTTGGAGGAGGCTGATCATTTCCTAATTTTTTTTCAATTATTTATTTTTTTCGAGGGTCTTTATTTTCTCTTGCTCAGCAACGTCTAGATAATTCTTGTGGAAATTCCATTTTCTCCTTGTCATACAAATGTGTTTCTCTTTCGAGGATTTTACATTTGCAATTAATTCAATACTAGTCAGCACTTTCTTTTATTTGGTCATTTCTCCAGCTTTAATTCCTGAATGTGGGTTTTGTGCCAGGGCCAGGCTGTGTCCCCTGGTGCAAATCTAAGTGGAACAATCATCCCTACTTGTTGCTACCTGGTCACTTATGTACTTGCGCTAACCTTGACTTTTTGGGGTTAGGCCTCTAGATCTTTTAAGATTGGAGTGCTGGAGGTGTGGGTGACAGGCCAGGCCTGGGGCATCCAAATACAACTGCTGCCATATTGCAGGCTTTCTGTCTTTGCCCATTAGGGTTTTCTGCTATTTCCAAGGCATTTCTGCCCACCTTATTGCTTCCTGGAAGGAAGCTTCTTCTCTCCTGGCTTCTAGACAATGTCAGGGTTCTCTCTGGTCCTTCCAAACTTGTCACTGGTTTTACTAGCAGCCCCCTTTCCAACTCCCCTCTTGGCTTCTAGATGACATTTTATGCAGTTCTGATGTAAAAGAAGTCAGTTACTGTTTAGTTTCTCATTGGATTTCTTTATTGTTAGTGTGCCTAGCATGAACTTCAGGTTTGTTAAGGAAGTTGATCATTCTGCCTCCTGTTTAGGCAGTCCATCTTTGCTAGAAGTCCAATCATATCTTAACTGCCAGATTTGATGGTCTTATCTAATACTAATCCTTCTTGGTCTAGTAATCATGCTTTTTTTAGTTTTACCAACATTAATCTCTACAAGTTCCCTCCTACTCTACTGATCATTTCTTCTTAGTCTCTCTCTCTTTTTAAATTTTTAATTAATTAATTTTTATTAAAGCTTTTTATTTACAGAACATGAGTAATTTTTCTACATTGACCTTTGCAAAATTTTCTGTTCCAAATTTTTCCCTCCTTCCCCCTACTCCCCCAGATGGCAAGTAATCTAATACATGTTAAATATGTTAAAATATATGATAAATCCAATGTGTATACATATCTATGCAGTTATCTTGCTGCACAAGAAAAATCATATCTAGAAAGAGGAAAAAAAAAAAAAACAACCTAAGAAGGAAAACAAAATGCAAGCAAACATTCACAGAAAGCATTAAAATGCTGTGTTGTGGTTCACATTCAGTTCCCTCAGGCCTCTCTCTGGATGTATATGACTTTCTTCGTCACTGAACAATAGGAACTGCTTTGAATCACCTCACTGTTGAAGAGAACCATGTTCATCAGAATTGATCATCCTATAGTCTTGTTGCTGTGTATGATGATCTCCTGGTTCTGCTCATTTCACTCAATATCAGTTCATGTAGGTCTCCTCTAGGCCTCTCTGAAATCATCTTGATGACTGTTTCTTATTCTCAGTCTCTTTTGCTGGCCATCATCTATATCACATCCCCTTGCCTAATCTGACAGTTCCATTTTCACTTCACATCCACCCATCACTTCAGTTTATCTATGGGTACTCTACAAGATCTAACCTGGGCCCCTTCTATTCTCTCTCTGAACCCTCTTGTTAGTCTCATCAGATTCCTTGAACTTCACTATCATTTCTATGAAGATGACTTCCAGATCTATGTAACCAGCCCCAGTTATTCCTTTTTGCTTCAGTCTCACATCACTGGTTGCCTATTGAACATTTCAAACTGGAGACATCTTAAAACTCAACATGTCTTAAACAGAACTCTATCTTTCCTCTTGATTTTTTTTTTTAACAAACTTCCCTATTTTTGTCAAAAGCTCAGCATTAGACTAGACTTTTCACTATCCCTCAACCTACATACTTAATTAGTTGCCAAATTTTGCTGTTTTTACCTTTCTCTACTCTCTCTCACATCTGACTCCTTATCTCTTCATACTCACAAACTCTCAACTTAGTTCAGGCCTTCAAAACCTCTCACCTAGATAAGTACAACAGCATCCTCATTGATCTCCTTACCTCAAGTCTCTCCTCATTGCACTTTACCCTGCACAGGGCTATCAAAGTAATTCTTAGTATAGATCTGATTATGTGATGCTCTGATTCAAAGAACTCCAATGACCCCTTATTGTCTCTATTTACACTCCTCTTGTTTAGCTTTTAAATCCCTTCCTCACCTGGTCCCACTCTTAACTTTCTGGACACGATTCCCCCTTTGACATGACAATTCAAGCAAGCATACCTTCTTTCTGCTCCTCTCACATGACACTCTACTTCCTGTGTTTTTGTACCTACTGGTCTCCATGCCAGGAATGCTCTCCCTTCTAATTTCTACCTTATACAGTTTCTCTTTTCCTTTAAGATAAAGCTTCTATATGAAGGCCATCCTGATTCACCCCAATGCTAGCTCCCTTCCTTCCCAAACTATATTCTACTTAACTACTTTGTAAATACTTTTATATATTAACTTTACTTACGCTGTATATATATTTATATATGTTTGCCCTCTTTCCCCATTAAAATGTAAGGCTCACTGCAAGTAGGAATTGTTTCATTTTTTTATACTTGTACCCCTAGCATCTAGCATAATGCTTGGAACATAAAATGTATTTAATAAATATTTGTTGATTAACTGGTTTATGTAAGACCTTACTTTTTAATCACACTGACCTAGTGATATGATGTATATGAAGGTTTTCTTCTTATCTTCTTAACCTCCCTTAGATTCATGGCTAGCAATTGATAATCTCTGGGTCAAAAACTATGGCACTCTAATCACTTTCTCATCATAATTCCAAAGTGCTTTCCTGAATGGTTGGGCCAATTTACAGTTCCACCCACAGTATATTAAGTGCTTCTGTCTTTCTACAACATCGTCTATAATCGACTATATTCCCATCTGTTGTAATCTTTGCCAATTTTTAAGGCATCTTCTTAAATCAGCTGTTGGCTTCCAAATCTGCCTCTTAAAAAAACAAAACAAAACAACAAAAAAAAAACCTCTTGCCATCAGTTGATAACACTGATGAAACCACCACCTGTGCCCTAAAGTCTTTGGTTTCCTGCCCAAAATATTATAAGCTTCAGTAATGCTTATAGGTTTCTTCACTTCTTTTACACTAAAATGCTTTTATATGCAATACTGTAGAATATTAGAGCTGGGAAAGGTCCTTAGAAATCAACTATCTAATCAGTTTCATTTGAAAGTTACAGAAACAGGTTCCAAGATGAGTAAAGATTTGTCCAATCTCACAATGGCAGAATGGGGCCTTCGAGGGTAAGGCTCACGTGAATTACTAGCAACAGGCAGTGCTCATTTGGGAAGTACCTTGTCACACCTGGATACATCTGCTGAGAAGGCAGCAGACCTCTCTTTTGGTCATTCAGCTTCAGTAACCATCACTGAAAAATTGTCAAACACTACTTCCTATTTTCTTTGACTCTGACCAATGGTCTCTTCTGTGTTAGAACCTGATCCATAACATTTAAAAAATGTTCTTATGAAATCTTCTAAGACAAGCAGCATCTTCCTTCTCTTCGTCCTTTCCCTAGCTCTCTCCTTTCAGAAAAGCTGTTATCTATTTAGTGACCCTTTTTCTTTTCTTTCTCTCCTTTATATCACTTTGGGTCAGTGATCAGTATTTTCCTCTGTCTCTTCAGTTTTAATATTACCTTTGTTTTAACATTCCAGTTTTGCAGTTGTTTCTTTTAAGAAACACTTCATTCTCCCTAATAATTTGGAAAGCAGTTCTATTTTATCCATTTACCTTTTCATCTAAGGGGGAGACCAGTCTACATCTTGAGCTTTGACAAGTCATTTTGTTGTGACAGAAATATAACAACACCTTTATGCAGAATCCTGCAAATTTATCTTGCTCCTCTCCTCCATACTTCCTGGAAGTAAGATTCTGAGTCCTTTCTTGTTCTTGTTACTAACTCTTCTAGAGAATCACTATAGTAAATGACTTGTGGTGGTTTTTAGTTCAGAACATTTTAGGTGGTCATATCGGTATCTTGACATCAACATTCCTCTTTCCTATGCCACTAGACTCTTTTTCACAATCTTATTTTCTGTCTTGCTAATTATCTCTTCAATTTCCAATGAGTCATTCTCCTGCTTCTCCTTTATTCCCAGTCTTTCCCCCTTCTCTTTCTCCTTAAGTTTTCCTTCAATTAATCAATTAGCAAGCATTTGTTAAATTTATTTAATAGTGCTACTATGTACCAGCTACCATGCAAGATGCTGAAGATACAAAGACCCCCCCCTCCAAAAAAAATCCCTTATAACCTTAAAGGTGGTTATACGCCATTGTATCAAACCTTTCCCTTCAGAGTTCATCTTTTTTTCTTTAGCTGCAGCTCTTTTTTCTTGATTCATTCCTGCTACTTTACCACTAGGTTCTTCTAAGGTCCTGTGAAATTTTCCCTCTACAAATCTAATCTCTGGACTTCTTCACAATTCCCTCTCCTCCACTTACCATTTCCTGTATGACTAACGTCTGACCATTATCATTGATAAAAAAAAATCATTCACTATGCAAGCAGCTGAAGGTAAATCAGACACCACAATAGGAATTATATAGATATATACACAAATAAGCATTGGTCTTCAGGGAATTCTCAAAGAGCAACACATGCTGGCATTCAGATAATATTAACAGCAAAAAAAATCAAAGAGATGACAACAGTACCCCTCAGATAAAAACAGTGCTGGGGGTGGTGAGAGGGGAGAAAGGAATTTTATGGTCAAACAGAATGCTGCTAGAGCAAAAGAAGCATAAACAAAATTTAGAAAGTCAAGTTATCCTTAATTAACTATCGATTGCTTTATCCAACAGAAACCTAAATCTGATGGTTTTTCCTACATCTGCAGCTCACTCTTTTGACTCAGACTTGGAAATTAATATCCTTTCTTTTCTTGCTGAGTTCTACCTACCACTCTTCCTTTTCTGAGACCTTGGATCATAATCATCTCTTCTCCAACTCTCCAATGAAGCCTTCCTTTTTTCCTCCTTCAAGGACAGCCTTATTGATGAAGTGTTGGGTGACCCTAACAATGGATTATATTTTATAAAAATACTCTCATTGTTCAATGCTAACAAGGGGAAAATGGGATTTAGATGGAAATCAAAATTGCTGAAAACATAAGTTTAGAGTTAGGGTGTTTGTAATTTATTTATTTATTTATTATTTTTTTAAAAATTTATTTTATTTAAATTCCTTTTGAATATGGAAGATTAAACTCTATTGTATGGTAATGGTGTTTAAAATGGAAACTAGCCTAACTGAGCCATGTTTGTTGTAAACTCCTTGCTTCTCCTATTTTCAAATGTACAATCACAAAGCAAAGTTGTTCAAAGGTACTTGGTAAATAGAACTGTTGTAACAAAAAGACAAGATATAACCAAATACGCATGGAAGACATCTTCAGTCTTGAAAAGAGGGCATGGAGAGTCCATTCTTGGCATCTTTCTCTCCTGCCTCAGTCCTATCTATGTAGTCTTTCTAGAACACCTCAAAGAAAGGCAGCTGTCTCCTTTGAAGACATCCATCTCTAAGGAAAACAACAATGCTTCTGTAGAGTGAGGTAAAGCTGCCATGGCCAGTCCCTAATCTCTGGCCTTGAGGCAGTCACACAATCCTAGAGACCATGAATTTTAATCAGTCTTTCATGTCAATGGCATCAAGAACTTACTAAGCAGTTATATTATATCCTAGATACTGTACTACACTGAGGATATAAAGAAAAAGCAAAAATAATTCTTATTCTCAAGGAGCTTACATTCTAATGGGTTAGACAATCTATACATAAATTGGTATGAACAAGATTAATATGGATTACATTGAATATAATCTTAGAAAGGAAGGCACTAGCAGCTTGGGAAGCCTGGAAAAAGCTCTTGAAGGACAAGAAATTTAATTGGCAATACATGACTATAGTTTCCCTGCAGTACAAATACAATTCCCTTCAATCTGAAACAATTAAAAGTGGGGAGTAAACCAAACACTTTCCTCTCTCAGGTCTCAAATTCCTTATAGGCTCATTTTAGGGGATAAGGAGAATGATATGCTCTTGGACAAGGCCAGAATTTTCTGAAAAGGATGGCTTTAAAGAACAAAATACTTCAATTCACAAAACTTCAGAAAGGTAGGAAGGAAGGAAAACATAAAAAGATACAACTATGAATAAGTGGGGAAAGTTTTCTCCATAAATTTCAATTTCCTGGGTCATTTGGATAAAACATTCAATTGAGAAATTCTTGAGCAATCTAAACAGGGGGCAGAAAAATTCAGCTCAGAGTGACGGTTGTACCTTTCAGCATGATGATAATGGCTCTAGCATTTTGAGAATGATTGTGATTCCCATTTTATCAATGAATAAACTGAAGTTCGGAGACACTTTTTTAAAGGTCACAGAGCCAGTAAGTATGAGAGGCAGGATTTGAACTCTGATTTCTCCTAACTCTAAGGAAGAGGTTCTTTCATAGTGGAAAGAGCACTACACTTGGAGCAAATAAGTAATCTGGATTCTAATTTCAGTTCTGTATTCCTCTCTCAGAACAGGAACCAATTCTTAGTTATGGTACAGTTAAAAACAAGGGCAAAGTTTGTCACTTGAACTAAGATAAATAAGGAGAATGTTTTGTGCCTATTATATATATGGAAGGAGTGTTTTTAAAGGTTCAAGAGTGTTCTGAATTTCTCAAAGGAAGTTAAACAATAATAAATAAATCAAAAGAGAAGAGAGGAGACCAGGTTCTAGATCTTGCTTTGATAGTCTATGGTTATTTTATCCCTCTGGGCTTCCTTACTCAAGTGTAAAAGGAGAGAGACTAGATCAGAGGCACCAAACTGAAAAGAAATGGCTCTGTTAGTTAAGCTATGACACAGAAAGTCATAAATTCACAATGTCTATGTTGTATTGCATTTTTGTTTATTTTATTAGACTTTACTTTCTGTTGCAGGCTACGACTTTTAAGTTTTGGGATAAATGATTACTAGTTCTTTCCTTTCATATCTATGATTCTGCTTTCCAAGTCACTTTATATTTAAGTTTTTCACTAGCAGGGAATCTTTTATTTTTTAAAAATAATAGCTTTTTACCAATAACTATAGTAATCTAGTATTGGACAAACCCAAAGACCCCAGGTTTTGGGATAAGAACTCACTATTTGACAAAAACTGCTGGAAAAATTGGAAATTAGTATAGCAGAAACTAATACCCTATCCCAAGAAAAGGTCGAAATGGGTTCTGATCTAGACATAAACAGTGATATTATAAGCAAATTAGAAGAACAAAGGATAGTTTACTTCTCAGATCTATGGAGAAGGAAGGAATTTGTGGCCAAAGAAATGGAGTACAATAATGAATACAAAACAGATAACTTTGATTCTATTAAGTTAAAAATTTTTTTTTTGTACAAAAAACCCCAATGCAGACAAGATTAGAAGGGAAGAAAAAAATTGGGAAAATTTTTTTACATTCAAGGGTTCTGATAAAGGCCTCATTTCTAAAATATATAGAGAAGTGACTCAAATTTATAAGAATTCAAGCCATTCTCCAATCGATAAATGATCAAAGGATATGAACATACAATTTTCAGAAGAAGAAATTAAAACCAATTCTAGTCATATGAAAAAGTGTCTAAATCACCATTGATCAGAGAGATGCAAATTAAGACTACTCTGAGATACCACTACACAGCTGTCAGATTGTCTAAAATGACAGGAAAAGATAATGACGAATGTTGGAGGGGATGTGAGAAAACTGGGACACTGATACATTGCTGGTGGAACTGTGAATGGATCCAACCACTCTGGAGAGCAATTTGGAACTATGCCCCAAAAGTTATCAAACTGTGCATACCCTTTGACCCAGCAGTGTTTCTACTGGGCCTATATCCCAAAGAGATCTTAAAGGAAGGAAAGGGACCCACATGTGCAAGAATGTTTGTGGCAGCCCTTTTTGTAGCGGCAAGAAAACTGAAAACTCAGTGGATGCCCATCAATGGGAGAAGGGCTGAATAAATTATGGAATATTATTGTTCTGAAAGAAACGACCAACAGGAAGATTTCAGAGAGGCCTGGAGAGACTTGCATGAACTGATGTTAAGTGAAAAGAGCAGAACCAGGAAATCATTATACATGACAACAAGATTATGTGATGATCAACTGTAATGAATTTGGCTCTTTTCAACAATGAGGTGATTTGGGCCAATTCTAATAGACTTCGGATACAGAGAGCCATCTGCATCCAGAAAGAGCACTATGGGGACTGAATATGGATCACAACATAGTATTTTCACTTTTTGTTGTTGCTTGCTTGTTGTTTTCTTTCTCGTTTTTTCCCTTTTTGATTTGATTTTTATTGTGTAGCATGATTATTGTGGAAATATGTATAGAAGAACTGCACGTTTTACATATATTGGATTAATTGCTGTCTAGGGGAGAGGGTAGGAAGAAGGGAGGGAAAAAATTTTGGAACATAAGGTTTTGCAAAGGTGAATGTTGAAAATTATCCATGTATATGTTTTGAAAATAAAAAACTTTAAAAAAAAAACCAAACAATAGCTTTTTATGTTCAAAATACATGCAAAAATATTTAACACTCACCATTGTAAAACCTTGTGTTTCAATTTTTCCCTCCTTTCTCCCTCTCCATTCCCCAAGACAGCAAGTAATCCATGTTAAACATGTGCAATTCTTCTATACATATTTCATGTTTATCATGTTGCACAAGAAAAATCAGATCAAAAAGAAAAGAAAATGAGAAAAAAAAAAAGGCAAGCAAACAACAAAAATGGTGAAAATACTATGTTGTGATCCACACTCAGTCCTCATAGTCTTTTCTCTGGATGCAGATGCACTCTCTTCATCATAAGATTATTGGAATTGGCCTGAATCACCTCATCTTTTTTTTTTTTAAATTTTATTTTATTTGCAAAACATATGTATGGGTAATTTTTTTTTTAATAAAGCTTTTTATTTGCAAAACATATGAGTGACCTTTCAACATTGACCTTTGCAAAAAAAAACTTTTTTTTTCTATGGGTAATTTTTCAACATTAACCCTTACATAGCTTTCTGTTACAGATTTTTCCCCCCAACTCCCCACCCCTCCCCTAGATGGCAGGATATCCACTACATGTTAATTATGTTAAAATATTTGGCAAATCAAATATATGTATACATATTTCCAAACTTATCATTGTTGTGCGAGAGAAATCGTATCTACACAGAAGGCATATCAGATAAAGGAAACACAATGTAAGCAAACATCAAAAGTATGAGAATGTTATGTTGTGGTCCACATTTCACATCCCTCTCTCTGGGTGTATATGGCTTTTTTCAGTGAACAATTGGAAGTGGTTTGAAACATTTCATTGTTGAAGAGAGCCATGTCCATCAGAATTGATCGTCATATAGTATTGTTGTTGCCGTGTATAATGATCTGGTTCTGCTCGTTTCACTCAGCATCAGTTCATGCAAGTCTCTCCAGGCCTCTCTGAAATCATCCTGCTGGTAGTTTCTTACAGAACAATAAAATTCCATAACATTCATATACCATAATTTATTCAGCCACTCTCCAATTGATGGGCATCCATTCAGTTTCCAGTTTCTAGCCACTACAAAAAGGGCTGCCACAAACATTCTTGTATATGTGGGGCCCTTTCCTTCCTTTATGATTTCTTTGGGATATAAGCCCAATAGAAACACTGCTGGGTCAAAGGGTATGCACAGTTTGATAACTTTTTGAGCATAGTTCCAAATTGCTCTCCAGAATGGCTGGATCCGTTCACTGCTCCACCAACAATGCATCAGTGTCCCAGCCTTCCCACATCCCCT
>JAJPUD010008648.1:10804-27709 GCA_023553655.1 Myrmecobius fasciatus | reverse complement strand
TTAAAGCTTTTTATTTGCAAAATATATGCATGGGTAATTTTTCAATAATGACACTTGCAAAGCCTTCTATTCCAAATTTTTCTCTCCTTCCCCTCACTTCCTCCCCTAGATGGCAGGTAGTGTAATACATGTTAATTATGTTAAAATATGACAAATTGAATATATGTATACAATATTTATACAGTTATCTTGCTGTACAAGAAAACACTATACTGTGTCTTAAAGAAAACTTATTGACTCAAAGGGGAAGAGATCTGATGCACAGTACATGTGCCTGGGTAGGAGGAAAAAAAATCCAAGAATAAACCCTGATCTCTGGGATAGCCTTGGAATAGAACTTCTCCTTGGAGAGCCACGTAAAGAATAAATTGCACCCAGGAAGTAGCAGTCTATAAATGAAGATCAAGGGAGATCTGCGAAGGGTTTTCCCTTCTAGGGCAACAAGAATATGGAGGTTCAGGTTACAGCAAGAATTTTTGTTGGTTGGCTGGTGGGAGGCTTATGCAGCTGCAGATATAAACTGAAGACCAAGCTACAGGAAGGAAGGGCAACTAGAGCAATAACTAAGATAACGAAAGGAGCAATGCTCATTACAATGGCCCCATTCAAGGTTGGAAGGTTCCAAATCTGATTTCATCCCAACCGGGCCTCGAACAGAATTCATGTAAATATTTGCAATTAGTCTTTAAAGACTCTTATAAGTGGGCAAACTTGACTGTCAGTCATTCCCCTGCTTCTCCTACTCTTTTCATCAAGTTGCAAAAATTGTTGGTTCTTAGAAGCCCACTCTTAGTTCTTTTTCACATGGCCTTGAAGAGGTAGGGGATAGGGTGGGGTGGGAAGAGAAGACCCACTGTTACCTTAATGGAGATTAAAAATCTTAAAGAGAGAACCCAACACTTCAAGAGCTGGGATAAGTGGTGGCTCACTGAGGACATAAAGCTTAAACTCCTGAAGGGGTCAGAGACTTACGGTGCTCGGTCATGATTCAGGCCATTCTGCCGCTGGGTATTAATTGGAGGGAGGACAGGTTTACTGTTGATCTCTAGTCCCCTCCTCAAGGTCTCTCTGATTTGCTCTGTATCTGCAAAAAAAGAACTTGGTCACTTGATGCTATGAGGAGCACCCCAAATCTGACAGAGCTGTTGAACTGGAAAATACCATCAAACCTGGGGAAAAAAATCATGCTGGTCCTGAGCTATTGTTTATGTACCCAGAAGTATGATTAATTTGTTTTCTGTTGAGGAAAAGGATTTGGGTCAAGGTATGCACAAGAAAGTCTTTTACTCTCTTTGGCTGGGAGGAATGGGTCATTTCCCTTTCTCTGCCTAAGATACATGCTTACCCCATTCCATCCTGCTCACCATAACTCATAGTTACCAACAAGATAAGCCCTTTATGAACTACTGAAATCTTTATGAATGACAATATCATATGATTAGGAATGCTAGCAGACACAGCATCTTGGATCAACACAATCCCCACATTATCACTCATCAGCATATATGTGGTGCCATTCACTTAACTGCCAGGTTCTGTCTAGGCTTTCAGTTTAGGGACACCCTGAATTGGGTCACACAGGGAAGACTTGCCCCCAGTCACTTCCCTTCAACTCAGTACCTAAGAGACCTTTACAATTCCTTAGGTCTTGTTGGGCAAGGGATGGAGTGAGAGGTTGAATTTCACAAAATTAGTCAAATTCTCTCCTGTCGTCCACTAACCTGCTTTACTAGAAGTTTAACTTCTTTGGTAGGCTTATTTTTAAAGACACTTTGCTGGCCTTTGAGATAAAGCTTGCTGGGTTGGTCTGCTTCTCTCTAATGACATTTTGATCTAAGCAGGCTCCTC
The DNA here is from genome assembly GCA_023553655.1 of Myrmecobius fasciatus. Classification (NCBI taxonomy): domain Eukaryota; kingdom Metazoa; phylum Chordata; class Mammalia; order Dasyuromorphia; family Myrmecobiidae; genus Myrmecobius; species Myrmecobius fasciatus. The sequence goes on along the minus strand of JAJPUD010008648.1, from coordinate 25,861 downwards.
TGTACATTGTCCACCACGAAAGAAAGCCAGTCAGCTGAACCTTTGGACAAAACTTCTGGATCCTCAAAAAAGAAAAAAAATCAGCCCTTGTGTCAAGTTCAACTGAATGATTCTGATAACTGCATACCCTCTCTGAATTTCCTATTAAATTGGTACATCTGTAGAATAAACAGGAAGGAAGGAAAGAAAAGGGTCAAATATTTGTAATGGAGTTTTATTAAAATGTTGCCCCATTAGGGGAAGGCTGGAAATAGAAAATCTTCTACAAATGTCACCTTGTATTTTGTTCAGAGAGATATGATTCAAGCTATAGATCTATTACTCAATTAAAAAAAATGAAATGGCCAAGAAAATGGACAGAAAATAGGAGAAAAATCTGTAATCATTTGTACCTAACAAATTAACATTTCAGACTTTTCTGGAATTAGTTTATTGTACTCTTTGCTAAAACTCACCAAGTATTCTTGTACCCAACTAATTTGAGTTCACACTCAACATTATAACCTAGCTAGCTTTGTTGATTAGGGTCACTCATGATTCCTCTTTGAGAGCTTGCAAGGACAAAAGTCCACTGTCAACAGTCCTATACTACACCTGTAAGACACTAAAAGCACTTTATCTCTGTAGGAAAAGTCTTGTATCTATTGGAAATTTATACACTGAACTCATTTTTCCATTACCTGTGGCTTTAGTAGCTCTGATGCAAGAGTTCTGCTCTATGTCGATTCTAATTAAACTCAATCTCCATCTTTGGTGGTTTGTATCCCTTTTCTATAATTGCCCTGTGACTCCAGCTCATTTCCATTAAGTCAGTTTTTCATGGGCACATGTAAAAAATTATCACTGTGAATGGTTATACTTCAAAAAATACACTCAGGAAACAAATGCCACCCAGAAAGAGGTTAATGAAATACTCTTAATCACACTGCAATGGGAGAGAATGATTACCATTTACACCATGGCTAGGCAAGAAACTACCAGACTGTCTTTTTTCTATTAGAAAGTCATCACAAGAGATAATGTAAACCAGGACTCAGATGAAAGATACTGTTAAAGGAGGCAAGGATTAGGTTAGAATGGAATGGGCATGAGCAAGGGGTAAGAAAGAGAAAAGTTTGGAGCAAGCAGAGGTCTCACCTTTGCCAGAAAGTCTCCGAGGTTGCATCCCAATACAAATACTCCTGCTGTCATCATCATCCTCAGGGGGCCGGCTCAGATCATCCCAGGCACACTTGGCACTCACTCCACTCAGATTGGAGCCATCTGTCTCAATCCCTTTATCAACTCTCTCCTGCTTGAAAAGACCCAAAGAGCCAAAGCACACTACTCAGATGTTTTCTTCAGCAAGAACTTTTGTGGCTGCTACCACCATTCTTGTCTTCTTTGAACAGAATCCCCTCAACCACACTTTCTTTGCAGCTATCAGAAAACCTTTGCCAACTACTAAGATGCTTCAAGGGCAACTGTGAGTCAGGGATACTAGCAGAATGGCCAACTGTAAGCCACACATTTTCTGCACATGGGCAAATCAGCACTCAGATATAGCATTATTCACTAATCTTCAGGCTTTAGTCTTTTGCCAAACCACTCCCAATGTTTTCTGGAAAAGTCCCATAGCAAAAGGCTTGGTTGGTGTGTAGGGGCCTAGATACATAAACTATTCCCCTGAGGGTGAGCAGAAGTCTGCCTTTGATTAGAAGTAATATACTTCTTTCCCTGTTGTCTGAGGAATTCATCTTTTAGGAGTTTAAATAGGAAAGTGACACTATATCAAACAAGTTTAAAAGGTAAGGGGATGGAGTTAATTTTTTTCTAAATCACCTGAAATTTTTTTCTTTTAAGAACTAGAGAGCTTAGTTACATAGCAGAATGGCATCCAAGATATGACCAATGGACTAGTCTCCAACTGTCAAACAAAGTTCTTCAACAAAACCTGAGTAAAATTTACTTCTTTTTTTGGACTCAGATGGGTGATACAAGGGCAATGACTATCTACAGTTTCTATTTCAGCCTAGGGATTCAAAACAGACCCTAATATTCCAAAATCTAACCTTGTATCCCTCCAAACTCAACATTAAGAAAGAAAGGTTTTAAGAATACTTCCTAGATCCCTTATATTAAAATATTTCTATGTATTTTTGTTTTCATATAGTCTTTACTGTGTTGCTCAGGTTTCAAAGTAAATGTCAACTGAATAATAGCTAAAGTCAAAGTAGCTTACCTCAGCTGGCACCAACCTTTCCCTATCTATGGAACTCTTGAATTCTATTTTCTGAAGGTGCCAAATATCACATAGGCCTTAGTGTGATACCAGTCTGATCTGGTGAAGAAGTCTGTCTGGGAAAGAACACTATATGTTGTCACTACTTAGTAAATTAACTAGTAAACTGGTTATTTTCACTGTAGACATAGGAACACGGAACCCAAAACAGTTACCTCTTTCTCATCATTGGCTATTTCTTTACTTTTGGTGTCACAGTTATTTTCAGCTCAGTTTGGGCTGGTGGACAGGGAAAAGTTAGCAATGACAAAGTAGCCATTTATTTCCAGTATGTATCAGAGGAGTAGCTCCTTGTTCTAGGAATGCCAATGTCATTTTCTCAATACCAAATATAAAATTCTGTCTTCTCCAGAATCCATGAAAAAATAAGACACTGCTCTAAGAAATAGAGCTCAGACAGATTAATAAATGCAAGAAGTCAGCTAATGGGAGTAAACTGACACTACCCATTGGAACGGTAGTACTAAAACAGATTTTTCCTTACTTCCTACTATCCCTGCTCAAGACAGTCAAAGAATGTTAAGGCAAGAAAGATTCATCTAGTCCAACTTTTTCATTTTAGCAAAGAGGAAACTAGAAGATGCTAACAGCCCTGAAATAAACTCAGTTCTTGATTCTTGCTCTGGCAAGATGCTTCTGGGCAGAGAAATTTACCTTTACACATAGAGTTGTTTTTGTGGAAAACATATCTCTCCTATTTGTCCCTCCCCCTTTTCTTCTCAAAAATGTTTTAAGAGACCTGCTGTCTAATCTCAGGATTACCTGTGAAGGGAGGACAGGGTTGCTCTTGGAATTCAGTCAGAATTGATTGGTCTCACCCCATTTATTCAAAGAATCAGAGCCTTCTCTCAGCACCAAGACTTAGAACAGTGTCAAATCACATACATAGTACCAAATGCAAAGCTCTATTATTGTTGCAGAACAAGGAGCGAGATGGCCTCCTATTTATCTCATTTATGCCATGACCAACCCAGGATACGCAGGGAATCCCAAACAAAGCACAGAGAAGCAGCCTATTGGAGTAGGAAAGGCAACGGATATGGAGTAAGATCATGTGGGCTAAAATCCCAGCCTTGCTGCTTAGTGTTTATGTGATCTTGGTCAAATTCACTTAACTGGTCTAGGCCTCAGTTTCTCTATCTGAAAAATCAGTGGAGTGGAGTAGGCCAGACTGTATGATTTCTCAGGTTCCTTTCAGCTCTAAAATCTATAATCCCAAAAAGAGGGGACATTAGTTGCAATAAACCTAGTGGGACTTCTATGATTTGAGCTTCCCCAAGATTTCCTGAGTCTCTCATAATGTGCTCTGGGCAAAAGAGCACATTTCCTTCCTGGATAAAGGCTTCCCCTTCTCTAGGGAAGCACAAACCCTAAGCTACTTTCCTATAGAATCCAGTAATATCTTGGAATTCTGAATGTCCCAGAGATGGCAATAAGAGCCTGAAGATAGTAAACCTAAGAGACATATGAAGTCAGATTTTTGTGTGTGTTAAAAATCTATCTTTTAATTAAGTCAAAAAAATGTAAAGATGACCCCAAAACTAGATCCCAGTGAACACCAAAATATGTCAGTGAATGAAAATGGATGTATATATGTGTCTATGTGTATGTGCTCCTTTATAGATCACTGAAAAACAAACCAAATAAGAAAGATGGCTGTCTGGAAGCCTAAGGCAAAATGCATTTAAGAACTTTTTAGTCTCCAATGTCAACCTTATTCAGAGCACCAATGGTTTGAGGGAAAGGAAAGGCGTAATAAGCTAGGAAGGGCAGAAAAAAGATGAGTGGGAGAAGTTTTCTAAACTCAAGACATACTTGCAAATGTGGATCAATCTCAAATATGGTCTCGCCTCTTCGCATATCAGTTATTAACCAGGGACCACCAGCTCTGTGAGAGAAAAACAAGAAGACATATAATAGTAACTCAATGTATTCTAGAAAGAGGCCAAGAAATTGAATAGGAGTGAATTGGAGTAAAAAACAATGAGGTGGGCATGACTGGGGGACGGGGAGGGAAGACTACCCTAGATTAGCCTAGAGTTTACTTACCCCACCCTTGGACCCAATGACTATTCAGATTAAACTATGAATCTTTTCTTTGCAGATATGGGAGGCTATGGGTGTGGAATACTACATATAATAATAGAAGACTTTTAAAAAATAATAGCACACTAAATATAATACAAGACTTTCTGGTTAGTCTTGCTGAACTGAAAATGCAGATAGATATAAAAATGTCATCTATAGAAATTTATTTTTTTTAAATAAAGATTAATTGATTATAGATATATCACCCAACAAATCACTGAGAGAACCATCAATGAAAAAATTCAGTGACTTCAGCTACAATGACTAAGATCTTTTGCAGGAGGCCTTTTGTGGCTCCCCCTACTCTTTAATTGCTAGTACCTTCTCCTTTTAGGTTACCAAGCATTTACTTCGCATTTATCTGATCTATACACATACACAAATATATATATATATATATACACACACACACACATAAATGAACATGTTCTCACCATTCCATCCTCATATCCAATTAGAAGGTAAGCTCCTTGAAGCCAGAAACCATTTTTTTTTCTTTTTCTTTGTAATCCCAGTGTTTAGCAAAGTGCCTGGCACACAGTAAGTACTTAATACATGCTGGGTGATGATTAGTTGATAATATCAGAGTAAACTCCAAAAAGGAAGAGAGGTCACAGCTTCTAAGAAGAGATTAAATGAGCCTTTACCTCCAGGAAGTCAGGGACCCTCCTTACTTGGCTTTTGCTTTACCATCACAACCATTCCAGTGCTTTAGGGGACTAAAACATGGCAGGGAAAGAAGGGTGGATAGTAACAATATCATAATACTTACACAGGGACTGTTCGAAGTAATTCAAGGATACCCTGCCCATTCCATTGTTGGGCTGCATGTAGCTCTTCTGTACAAACACCAACAATCTAAGATCCCAGAAACAAGATATGGTTGTGCATTAACAACAATCCTTCCTTCCTGTTGCAGGAGAGTAGTTAGCTACCTAGAGATTTATGGGACGGAAACATGTGGAAGAATCCAAGCTGACTACACCTGATATGTCAAAAGCTGGGTTTAGTACCCTTGGAGCAGCATATAGGAGACTGCCTCCTACTATCTCATCCTGGCTATGATAGAATATACATTTTGCTGACCTCAAGACCTTACTCCTAGGATGCAGAGAAGGAAAGGGGAAGCCTTAAACACTAAAAAAGTGAGATGCTCCAAATAGATCCCCCAGCCACCACATATTTACTCTGAATCTTAAATTCTGGATACAATCACTGTGTTAGATGATCACAGTGATTATCTATCATCTGGTCATGTTATGGTGACACAGAATATAATCTAAGGCAAATCTAAGGTAAAATACTCCCAGTTCAGAACCACCACGTCATGATTTCATCCTTCAGTTCCAAGTCAATCCTGAGAGGCTTATTTTCCTCAAGGAAGAGGCCAAGTTTACATATGTATGTTATTTTTTCTTTACTTAAATTTTTAAATAGACAAACTTACTAATCATTTAAGAAAAAGCACAATAGTTCTAAAACAAGAGAGCAAAATTTTACTCTAAACCCCTAGGCTTTGACATGGGAGAAGCAAATAAGTTCAGGGGCATGTGTTTTCAGGTAGAAGGGATCTCAGGGGCCATCAATTCCAATGTCTTCAAATAGCAGTTGAAGAAATTGAGGCAAAAGGAGAGTATCTGAATTGCCCAGAATTAGCTGCTGAGTTATTAAGTCCTGAAAGTAGGATTTGAATTCAGATTCTCTTACTGTACTTTCCCTTGTATCATCCTGGATTAAAAGTTAAGCAGAGAAAAAACAAGCAAAACCAAACAAATTAACAAACAATTTTTGTTCTATGTCCCCCCCTTCTAGGTCTACCAGAAGTTTTGCCTGGTAGTGTGTAGTTCTGATTCTTTTGATTTCATTCAATATCATCTCTTGTAGCAACTTTCATAGTTTCTTATATACTTTATACTCTGCTTTCGAGGGTATCACAATACACCTTTTTCATTGTCCTATTTCTAAAGTTCTTTTTTCAATAGAGAGTTTCTCTAATTACATTCTAATATTTCATTATCTGGTAGTGATGATCTACAAATGAATCACAGTGTTATCCATGATACATGGGGCTGCTACATGTCCCATCTTGGGGAGACAGAGAATTGTCAATTGCTGCACTTAACCCTGCTGACATTCTGAGAGATATTTGGAAAAGTATATTGTTTTTATTCTTCCACTAGCTATGCTTCCAGAATTCTGATTCTTCTTTTTCATCTAAGTAGACCTTTTCCTATTTCCCTGACTTTTAGTAGATGGCTACTTGATTCAGCATTCCTCTGTTTTTACCTGGAGGAAGATAACCAACCCAAAGGGAGTTTGCACAGGTTGCATCTGGGGGTCCTCAGTCAGGAGCATGTGCTGGATTCTTGACTCACTATTATCCAAAGGGCTGTGCCAGGATACATGGTCACCACTGCAGAAGGTGTTTTCTGTAAGACAATAACTCAAAATGATATGATGTCTTAAATTTTACAAATTACTTTCCTTACAACTAACCCTTGAGGAAGGTGGTACAAGCATTATCATTGCCATTTTGCAGAAGAGGAAATTGAGACTCTGAAAGGAAAAAACCTCTAAAAGCACAAAGCTGCATGTTCCCTTGAGATATCAATATAGTATTTATACTCTGAACTGAACCTGGCCAAGAGTCAAGCTACAATGAAATAGTCTGGGCATATTCTTTTGCAGACGAGTAAATAGAGATTATATTAATTTGTACAATACTTTAGAAGGGTTCAAGTACCTTTCTCATTCACATATGCTAACTCATTTGATTAATTATGGTTGGAAAAGGACAAAACCAGCCATCTTACAGGTAAGGTCCAAGAAGACCACTTTCCCCATAGTATTCTCACACATTTAATTTCTACAAGGGATGTTGAGAAAGAAAATAGAAAGCATAATCAGGCAAGGAGATTATCTGTTTGGTGAGCAGCAGAGCTAGCTCCTGGCATTTAATTCTACTTTGACAAAAAGAAATAAAATACATTAAGATTAAAAAAAACCCCAAAACTAACTTTCTTTCCAGCTACAAATAAATAGGACAATAGTTAAAACTCTCCTGAAACCCACTTATAAAAATGGAAACTGATTTCTAGACTGAGTATACTTGAGTATAGCAGGTTTCTTTCATTTGATCAGCCCAAATCAGTTGCTAAATCTTGTTTCTACCTTCACAACAACTCAACATCTGATTGCTCTCACAGCTCCCTCACCTCAGTTCAGGACTTCATCATCTCTAGCTCAGATTATTACAAAGACCTCCTACTTGCTTCTCTTCTTAAGTCTCTCCCTGCTTCGGTCCATTACATCGACTGACACCAAATCGATTTTCCTTTAGCACAAATTTGACCACGTCACTACCTTAACTCAAATAACTCCAGTGGCTCCCTGTTGTCTCTAAGATAAAATACATACCCTTTCTTTTTTACTTTTAAAACCCTTTGTAACTTTGCCCCAAAACTCAGTATTTTAATCTCATTGTACTTTCCTACTTCCTGCACTCTGAAATGCAGCCAAACTAGTCTTCTCTGCTTCTTACACAAAGCACTATCTCCTCTTTTCTGGGTCTTTGCATATTGGCTGACTTGTACTGCCTAGAAAGCACTTTCTCCTCACCTCTGTCTTCCTTTAAGGAGCAGCTCAAACACCACTTTTTCGTGAAGCTTTTCATACTTCTCTGCAACTTTTTAGGATGCTGTCTGCCAAAACACATTACAGTTAACTGTTCTGTATTTATTCTTTATATCCTTATAGATTTAGGAATTTTGTAAAGGCCCTAGAAATCTGAAAAAAAAATAGCAATTCTAGTTAGTCAAAGCACTCATACCCAAAATATCCTATGAGATAATACTCTGATACTTATAATGTGGAGAAGCAGACAAGAACAATACCATTTTCAACCTCTAATATGAATTATAAAATCATCAACAAACATGAAGATTTCCATATACAAATGCCAAAATATGGGGCTTCTATACAAAAAAAATGACTAATTACATATAGCTTTCAAAATATGTTTAATATATCCACAATGGTCTGCTTATCTGTGTTCTCCTTTTGAAATTCCTTCTGTTCTGTTGCTTGTATTTTTAAACATTGCTTTTTTATTATTATTACTATTACTAGCCTCTCTCCGCCCCACAAAAACCAAAACTTTTTTTTTTTTAAAGACAGGAAAAAAAACCCTGAACTCTCCCAGGTTGTTCCAAGGTGGTTTCTTTCCTCAACTGACCAAATAACACACATTTTAATCCTGTTCACAAAATCCCAAAATTACAACCTTCCAAGATGTCAGAAAAGAAAACAAGTGTATCACTTCGGTTTGTTTAGGGGAGATAGCACAGCATAGGGTATTAGGGGATCAAACCTCCACTACTTAACTGCATTTATACTTCTCCTATATCCCCATCCCAGGTACATAAATGGCAGAGCAGCCCATCCACTGTTTTATTTTGTATGCTTTCTGAGACTATATTTCGTATGCTTGTAAATGCGTAGAACCAACAGATGGGATGGTGAGGGCAACAGTTTTCCTCATCAAATGAAGAGAGGCAGAGAAGAAAACTGACCTACAACATATTCAAAGCATCACAGAAACAAAGAATTGCAAAGGATCTTCAAAGTCATTTAGTCCAACACTCTCATACAAATGAGGAAACAGAGGCCCAAGGACATGAAATGGCTCACCCCAAATTATGTTAAATTAGACAGTAACAGAGCTGGAGCTAGAACCCAGGTCTCCTGACTCTAAAAATATTCTTTTTACTATGGCCTCCTGCAACTTCTGGATGGAAGGTACTTTGTGTTTTTTTTGTTTTTGTTTTTTTTAATTAGAGCTTTTTATTTGTATAACATATGTATGGGTAGTTCCTCAGCATTGATCTTTACAAAGCTTTCTGTTACAAATTTTACCCCCGGTTCCCTCCCCTCCCCTAGATGGCAGGAAGTCCACTACATGTTAATAATGTTAAAATACTTAAGTTGTTGTACAAGAAAAATAAATCAGAGAAAGGAAAACACAATGCAAACATCAACAGAGAGCATGGGAATGTTATGTTGTGGTCCACATTTCATATACCTCTCTCTGGGTGTATATGGCTTTCTTCTTCAATGAACAATTGGAACTGGTTTGAAACATTACATTGTTGAAAAGAACCATGTCCTTCAGAGTTGATCATCATGTAATATTGTTGTTGCCGGGGATAATGATCTCCTGGTTCTGCTCATTTCACTCAGTATCAGTTCATGTAAGTCTCTCCAGGCCTCTCTGAAATCGTCCTGCTGGTTGTTTCTTACAGAGCAGTAATATTCCATAACATTCATATAGCATAATTTACTCAGCCACTCTCCTATTGATGGGCATCAGTTTCCAGTTTCTAGCCACTACAAAAAGGGCTGCCACAAACATTCTTGCACATGTGGGTCCCTTTCCCTGGATGGAAGGTACTTTGGATGAACATGGTGACTGGTCATCTACAAAGAGAACAAGAACCAGCTGATTTCTCTTTGAAGGGCCAGGAGCTAACAGCACTTGGTTTATCTCATGGAAGCCTTACAAACTCTCCCCAGCAGATGGCCCTAGAGCACTTAAGTTTTGAAGATTACTCAAATCTTATTGCATTGACTTGATTTCTTAAGAACTTCAGAAACACACTCAAAATACTGGTAGTTAAACTTACTCTGGAAATAGATGACTAGAAAATCTGGTGCTATAGCCTTTTATGAATCAGAATTGACAATAGTTTATTTTTTTCAAATGAAATTAATAATTTATTACAATTTTAATAATAATACACAAATCTCAAAAATGCAATAAAAATGTTTAAAATCATTATTATCACATGCTGTCATAAGATCACAGATTTAGAGGCAGGAGTGAACTTAATGGCCCTTTCATTTATGGTCCAACCCTTTCATTTATGATTTTAACATTTTTTTAAAAAAAATTCTGAATTTAATACCAAAATAGTCTGAGTATATATACAAAACAAAATAGACAAAGAGGTGGCACAGTAGAGAGGGGACTGCCCTTGGAATCAGGAAGACATGAATTCAAACCCAGTTTCAGACACTTCCTATCAAGTCACTTAATGTTCTCTGGTGCTAGTTTCCTAATCTAAAAAAGAAGGGTAATAGCACTTATTACCAATAGTTGTGAACATAAAATGAGATCATATTTGTAAAATCTCTGCAAATTTGAGAGTGACCTTAAGTGCTATATATAAATAATAATCATTCTTCCCTTTTGCTTTTCTTCTCTTTTTTCTTATCTCCTTTTCCTCTTTTCATATTGCTTGGAAATTCTTTTTTTGAAAGTCTAGGATAAATTCAACATGTTTCTTTCAAAATTGTTCTGCTTGCCTATGCTTTCTGAACTACCTTCTATAATTCTGTTGACTTTAAAAATGTTTCAATTGTAATCCTTTTTTCTTTTCTTTTTTTGTCATTACAATCAATATATTTCCCCCTCTCCAACCTTTGCCCCCAAACCACACAAAACTTATTACAAATAAGTATGGCCAAGCAAAAAAAATCCACTAATGACCATGTCCAAATAAAGGTACGTCTCTTTCCTCTATTTAAATCCATTGCCTCTCTGGAGTCAGAAAACATGCTTTTTTATAGGTTGCCTTGATCATAGATCTACTGGTCATTTCTATAATCAGAGTTCTTAAGTGTTTCAAAGTTTTTTTTCTTTATACTGTTTCTGTTCTTCTATAAATTGTCCAATTGGTTTTGCTTACTGTACTCCTCTTTATTAGTTCATACTACCCAGGATTCCTTGAAGTGAGTTTCTTATGGAACAGTAATATTCTATTATATATTAAAATACCATATTATGTCCAGTCATTCCCCAATTGGTAAGTTTTGGTGTTCTCAGAGTTTTGGTTTTCTTCCCTTTTGATTAGACCTTTGCAATCAGAATTAAACATTGTCACTGTATACATTACTCTCATGATTCTTCTCACTTCAATTTGTATTAGTATTCCACAAATCTTTGAAAATCTTTTTTGGTAATTCTTATGGCAAAACATTTCATTTATTAATATACCACAAATGGTTTAGTCATTCCTTAACTGTAGATATCTTTAGTTTTTAGTCCTTTTCCATTCCTTTTAATCTGCCCCTTGGGATCAGAAGTTTGTTTTGCTTTCAACTATTCTCTTCCCAGTATTATCCTGCCTCTTCACTGTTCTCTTCCTTGTATCCTTGATGAATTTGATCTATTTCTACACTAAACTATCTGTGTGTGTATGTTCAATCCTCTTCTAATTCATATATGATGGTTATTCACACACACCTGCACTCCCTTTTCTCCAAGTTTGGATATTGTTCTACTCATGTGCCTAAATTATAAGAAATAATGAATTCTACCCCTTTCTTATTACTTTCTACACTAGTGTATTCTTTTTATATTTTATATTTTTATTTATTAAATATTACCTTTATATTCTTCTTATACTTCCTTTTCTTCTTCCTCTTCAAAACCTCAGAATAAAATCAATCCAAATCCAGATCCTTTTTTTTCTTATTTAATTCCCTCTATACCCCTATGAAAACATTAAGGTTGAGAAGGTTCACTTGTTATTACTTCTTCCTCCATTAGAACATTAGCATTACATCATCATATGCTGTTCAGTTGTTCAGTCATGTTTCAACTATTCCAATTCTTCTTATTCCATGGATCATACAGTTTTCTTGGCAGGAATACTGGAGTGGTTGGCCATTTCCTTCTCCAGTGGATTAGGGCAAAGAGGTTAATGACTTGCCCAGGGATACATAGCTAATCAGTGATTGAAGTCACATCCGAACTCAGTTCTTCATAACTTCAGGTCCAGCACTCCATCCATTGAGGCATGTAGTTGCCTACATTATCATACAGCACCTTCCAATTACTCATATAAATTCACCTTTCCTGGTTCTCTTGAATTTTACGTGTACAGTTCAAAGTTCCTACCTAGTCTAGACACTTTTCAATTAAAGGTACATTTTTTGCCCTGTAGGATTGTATTCAATTTTGTAAATTATTCTTGGTTGTAATGGCTATAGATCTTTTGCCTTCTGGAATAGTGTATTTTAATATTTCCTCTCATTTTTAGGAAAAGCTATCAGGATTGTGTGATCCTGTGAGCCTTTGGTACTTGAACTGATGCTTTCTAGATACTGGTAGTTTTTTTGTTTGATTGTTTTGTTTTTAAACATAGGATGTGATTGGTAAATTTTATTTTCACTTTAGCTTCTAGTTCTGATGTGTACTTTTTTCATTTATAAATTATTAGCTTTAAAAAAGTTTTGTTTTTAATTATAATTTTCAGGGAGTTTGAGGATTTTTAGATTATCTCTCCCTGACCTGTTTTCCAAGTTAGGAAATGTTGATAATCTTTTAACATTTTCTTTTTTTTTAATCTTTTGATTTTGTTCTATCTCATGGAAGTCACTGATTTTCATAGCTGATTTAATTTTCCTTATATGATCCCTTAGCCAATTTATTCAAATTTTCAGAGTATCTCTTAATTATAAGTAAAAATTTACCACTTCTTCCTGTTGTAACGTATTAATTCTCTTTGTGCAATTTTGCTTTAGAACTTTTATTTCACTTTTTATATCTTGCTTCATTTCTCAGTATTCATGTAATCCTCATGGAAAATTTATTTTTTTTCTTTGACTCTCCATTTAAACTTGGGAATGGAGTTACTTTCTCCTTACAGAATTCTGAGGTACCTTTGGATCTTTGTAATTCTGTATACAGTCTTAAATTTTTCTGCTTGCTCACCCCTCTAACTAGAGACCCAGAATTAAGGCTTTATGTCAGGGTCAGGCCTTACTTTCTTGGTCCTGCTTGGTCTCCACCAGGGTTAACGGTGTTTCTATACCCAGGGTTAGCATTCCCTGAGTCTTTGAATTTCAGAGCACTAAATCTTCAGAACTATGTCATCTCAGGAGACAGTGCTAGAAGCTTGTCTGTTGTTGACTGACTGACTACTACCAAGAGAGTGCCTTCTGAAATCGCCAATATAGGTTTTAGGGCAGCTAGGTGGTACCATGGATAGATCACTAGGCCTGAAGCTAGAAAAACCTGAGTTCAAATCTAGTCTCAGATACTTACTAGCTGTGTGATCCTAGGCAAATCAATTAATCTTGTTTGCCTTAGTTTCCTCACCTGTAAAACGAACTGGAGAAGGAAATGGCATACAAAACAACCAGTGAAAATGTCTGCAGCACGGAGATGGAACTTCTTGTTTACAGAATGGGAATTTATACTTGATCCTAGAGGCAACAGAAAGCCACTTGAATTTATTGAACGGGTTTTTTTGGGGGGTGAGGGAGGGTATCACATGATCAGGCAATCTGAAAGGTGAATGGAGAATGGCCTGGAGTTGGGAGAGAGGAGGCAGACATGCCAACCAAAAAGCTACTATTACAGTCCAGGTATGCCAATGACAGGGCTTGCACCAGAGCAGTGGCAGGGTCAGAGGGGAGGAGGGACTCCAGAGAAGAGAGGTTACAAAAGACAGAAATACTCGGCAGCCAATTGAATATTGGGGAGTGAGGGTGAGGAGCAAAGGATGACACTAAGTTTGTAGTGTGGGCAACTAGATGGTGGTGCCCATGACAGTAAAAGGAAGTTAGTAAGAGGAAAAGGTTTTGGGGGAAAATAATGAGTTTTGGACTTACTGAGTTAATATGTCTATGGGGCACAGCCAGTTCAAGATATTCAGGCAGATGGAGACTATGACTAGGCAGATAGAAGATGCTGGACATAAAGAAGATTAGGAGATCTGAGAATTATCTGCACAGAGAAAATAATTGAATCCATAGGACCTGACAAGATCCCTAAGAGAAACAGATTAGAGGGAGAAGAGTGCTCAGTGCAGGGTCTTAGAGAGAGAGTGGAGGTGACCCAGATGAAAGTCCAGCACAGGAGACTGAAAGGAGCAGTCAGATAGGTAGCACCAGGGGAGAAGAGAGTATACCAAGAGGAGGAGAGTCACTAGGCAAGGTCAAATGGGTCCAAAAGAAAAAGCCTCCAAATCTGCCAAGTAAGACATCACTGCTAAGTTTGGAGACAGCTGTTTCAGCTGAATGGAGAGCTGAGAAGCCACAATGTTAAAAGAGAATTAGGAGAGAGGAAAGGAAGTAGAAGGCATAAATTATAGACTGCCTTCTCTAGAAGTTTAGCCACAAAAGGCAGAAAAGATACCAGGTGATAGCTAATGGAGATGGATGAATTGAGGAAAGGTTTGGGGGGAGTGGGAAAGGTCCATGGGCATGTTTGTAGGCAGCAGGGTAAGCAACCTACCACTCAAAGAGGAGGTACTGGCAGAAAGAAAGTATCTAGGTAATATGTGCTAGAAAGGAAGAAAGAGGAAATTCTTGGTGAATGTACCTTAAAATGAGGCAAGGTTCTCAGCTGAGAAGAAGAGAGGCAGAACAATGGAAGACTTAAAGAAGGATGAAAAAGTTTAGAAAAGATGCGCTAAGTGGGACGGTATAAAAGAATCGCTTTGCTTTAGTGAGGACTGTGTTGGGCTTTATTTTTCTTATCTGAAAAATGAAGGGTTCTGACTGGAAGGTCTCTGAGGTACCTTTTTCCTACTTTCCTCACAGGAGGAAAATAGTGTGTGTGTGTGTGTGTGTGTGTGTGTGTGTGTGTGTGTGTGTGTGTGTGTGTGTGTGTGTGTGTG
>JAJPUD010008648.1:0-10794 GCA_023553655.1 Myrmecobius fasciatus | reverse complement strand
GTGTGTGTGTGTGTGTGTGTGTGTGTGTGTGTGTGTGTGTGTGTGTGATAGAAACCTTTAATTTTCAAAATACATTTGAAGATAGTTTTCAACATTCACCCTTGCAAAACCTTGTATTCTAACTATTCTCCCTCCCTTCCTTTTATCCCCTCCCCTAGACAGCAAACAATCCAATCATGTGCTTAGACAGCAAACAGTCCAATCATGTGCAATTCTTCTAAACATTTCCACATTTATCATACTGCACAAGAAAAATCATATCAAAAAGGAAAAAAAATAAAGAAAAAAGCAAACAACAATAACAAAAACAAAAAGGTGAAAATACTATGTTGTGATCCACACTCAGTCCCTACAGTTTTCTCTCTGGGTGCAAATGGCTCTCCCCATCACAAATCTATTCAAATTGGTCTGAATCATCTCAATATTTAAAAGAGAAACGCCCATCGGAACTGATCATCACATAATCTTCTTGTTGTGTGCAATGATCTCCTGGTTCTGCTCATTTCATCAATATGTCTCTCCAGGCCTCTCTGAAATCATTCTGCTGATTGTTCCTTATAGAACAATAATATTCCATACATTCATATGCCATAACTTATTCAGCCAAGCCCCAACTAATGGGCATTCACTCACACCTTGTATATATTTAACATGATATAGTAATATTAGGTATTATTATTTTATTATATATTAAAATTTACTGTTAAGCTTAAAGTTAGAACAAAGTTAAAGTTAGAAGTAGGGGAGCCTTCCTGAGAAACTTTTCAAGTGGACCCTCCTCAGAAAGCTCATAGTGATAACAAAGTCCTTCCTCAAAATGTCCCAGGTCAGAGATGATCTAGAGTCCTTGGCTGAGACTGGGCCAAAAGATAATTTTGTCTAACTATGAAAGCTCTTTGGTTAGTTTTCAATTCTAGACCAAAACTATAAAGACTTAACTCTTTATCTCTGACACCCTATTACTCAAACATTATCTTGATTCTAAGCTGGTCCTTCTTAAGTTTCATCAGCCTCCAAAGTTCCTTCAAGAATGGGTTTTCTAATGCAAATGATTCTGTTGGAGGCCTAACTGTTAATGTCTAGTAGTGTGGTGAACCCTGCTCCCAGCTGCTCATCTCTGAAGTACAATTACCACAAAATTTACCAGGACTGTTAAAGTAAAGCCATTGAGAAATATTTTGTCACAGATATTCACAAATTAAACCTTATTGTGGTACATTATCCTTATTGAACACTAAGAAAAAAAATTTACAATCATGGTACGTTCCATCTTAATCTACAGCTCCAGGTCCTCAAACTCCTATTTCCCGGGTATCATGAAAAACATTTTCCATTGAGAAAAACTTTCTAGGCTGAGTTAAAAATTTCTTCTCCTTCCAAGTTCACATTATTCTTTAATGGTCCCAGAAATAACCGCAAAATACAAAGGACTAAGCTCTAAGAAAAGTCTCATTTTGTCTCTAGGCCTTCAAAAAAGACTGAAATTGTTCAAGTGAATATGGTACATATTTAATATGTACACTTTCCCAACAAACATCATTCAAGCAGTGTGAAGTCAAGATATAACAAGTTGGCAAAACCAAGAAAAACGGGCCCTTGAAGAAACAAGCTATTGCTTCTAAAACAATCACTAGTACCTTTGAAGAAACTTAAGTGACCAATACATCATTGTAGTCTTCAATTTTTCATGCCTCTTTAATGAAAACAGTTGTCTTCTGATACATTGTTGGTGGAACTGTGAACAGATCCAGCCATTCTGGAGAGCAATTTGGAACGATGCTCAAAAAGTGATCAAACTGTGCATACCCTTTGACCCAGCAGTGTTTCTATTGGGCCTATATCCCAAAGAGATCTTAAAGGAAGGAAAGGGACCCACATGTGTAAGAATGTTTGTGGCAGCCCTTTTTGTAGTGGCTAGAAACTGGAAACTGAATGGATGCTCATCAATTGGAGAGTGGCTGAATAAATTATGGCATATGAATGTTATGGAATATTATTGTTCTATAAGAAACGACCAGCAGGATGATTTCAGAGAGGCCTGGAGAGACTTGCATGAACTGATGCTGAGTGAAATGAGGAGAACCAGGAGATCATTATACACAGCAACAACAATACTATATGATGATCAATTCTGATGGACATGGCTCTCTTCAACAATGAAATGTTTCAAACCACTTCCAATTGTTCAGTGAAGAAAGCCATATACACCCAGAGAGAGGGATGTGAAATGTGGACCACAACATAACATTTTCATGCTCTCTATTGATGTTTGCTTGCATTGTGTTTCCTTTCTCTGATTTTTCTTTCCTGTAGATACAATTTTTCTTGCACAACAATGATAAGTGTGGAAATATGCATACATATATTCGACTTGTCAAGTATTTTAACATAATTAACATGTAGTGGATTTCCTGCCATCTAGGGGAGGGGTGGGGAGTAGAGGGTGAAAATTTGTAACAGAAAGCTTTGTAAGGGTTAATGTTGAAGAATTACCCATACATATGTTTTGCAAATAAAAAGTTTTAATAAAAAAAAAGAAATAAAAAAAGGTTTATGAGAAAAAAAAGAACAGTTGTCTTTATCTGCATTAAAATTTGGAATTAAAGTTTCATTCAAAAAAAGTAGTAAAAATGTTTTTAATTCCCTTATTTTCTTTTTTTTTTTCAAAATGAAATTATTTAATGAGGAATGAAAAACCATACGACAATGGCATCTTGAAGGTACAGAAAAGGGGAGGAGGGAGCTCATACATTTGCTCTATTATGTCCTTTCTTTACTTGCCTTATTTTACTGAAATGCCCTTTACTTGAAATGCCCTGGCTTTATTCACTTACAAAATACTGATAGGTATTTGAGTTCAAAAACAAACAAAAAAATCTTGTCTGTTAGTTGCAGAGTAATTAAAACTAACATGCACTTCCTTGTGGGCTGGTACTGCCTCCTTTAAAAAGATCTGAGGTCTGTTCTAGACATCGGAAGTGGATCTCCACTCTGTAGGTAGGAGGTCACTCTGCTTAAGGCTGAGTGTTTCAGCCAGATAAGGGCTCTTGAGAAACAGGTACCCTTGAGCCAAAAATGAATTATTAAAAATGCACCATAACACACCACCTTACTATGACTAAAGGAAACAAAAAGCACCTCATTCAAAATAGATGAAGTCTATGGATGGGCACTTTCAAAAGATGATAGGCTCTTTAAAAAAAAATTTCTCATTAAAATAAAATTACTCAGAAATCTACAAAGCAAACAGAAAGAAACAAAAATTGCTCTGAGTACTGATAAGGTGGGTGCTTGAAGACAGCTCCTTCACAGGTGGGGGGATGAAACAACTGGCGGGCGCTGGAACTGATCGGCAAGGCCTTGGAACCGACGATGGCTTCGAAGGTTCCTGTCCACCCACTGAGTCAGGGTGTACCTCAGTAGGGGCTTCTGTCTGAATCGGGGGTAGTTTCTCATGGTGAGGTCTGATGGGTGCTGCCACCACTGGTGCTGCATGTGATATTCCACATTAGCAACTTGGTCCATCAAAGCACAGAACTTGCCTAAGGTACCTTGGTTAGATTCCAGAGGGTGTTTTAAGTGAGCAATGACATTCTTAAGGTAAATTTGCTACTTCTGTTCCAGCTCAGTTTTCGAAAATGTCTGAATCTTACTCCTTGCTCTGGCCTGTAGAAGTGGAACGACTTTGCCCAATCTTCTCTCATACCCTTCCTTCTGCTCAGAATCCATGTCTAGTCTGACCAGTTTGGTTGAATGAACAGATGCGTCCCCCAGTTTGTGTTCACCACTGCCTGAAGACAGGGCCATCTCTTGTCTCTGAGACTGTTCCAAGGTTGGAGAAGCCATGGGCACAGATTCCTCACAATTGGGTCCACCTGCTCTAGGAAACCCCCGAAATGTGCACTGGGGCCCTTCCCAGACAGAACAAGTGGAGCTGGTTTCTTTAGTGCAAAGTTTGCCATCATTTTGGCCATGATCCTCTTTACTCACATCTTCCTTCAAGGAGGGAGTTCCCAAACAGTCTGCATTACTGGATCCATCTTTGGAAGAAAACTCAGTCTTCTTTGGACCAAGCACATCATCACAAACCGTTGTATTAAAGGGTGGGACAACAGTTATTTTCAAGAGATTTTTTTCTGGGACAAAGTGTCTGCTAGTGGGTGCATGACTAGCTGGGGTACTTATTTGAGGTAGTTTATGGACGCTAGCTGGCCCAGCTCTGGGTGCCAAGCTGCAGAGTACATTTATATCTTGGGGAGAGGCAAATGAAGCACAACTACAGCTTCCCAACTTCTCAGGGTCACCACCTGTATCTTTTCGTAATCCTCCCAGAGACTGTTCATTTAGTAAGTCATCATCCTTCAAGAGTTCCTGAATCTCTTCTTCTGTATAACTGAAGTGACCATCATCCTCTTCTCCCTCAGAGAGCTCCAGTAAGGAGTCATCTAATCCATCTTCATCCAGTCCAAACCTACCCCAGGATGAGATTGGAACACTGTCTTTAGGTAAGAGAGAGGCGATTTTAGTCTGCTCAGACCTTGAGCCATTGAAACCACCAGAGGACTCCAGAGAACAGGTCATATTGTGTGGAATTGTTGAAGCAATCAACAATCTCTGCCTCTGCCACGAGATCAATTGGAAGTAGGTTTCAGCTCCTGCTGGATGTTCCTTTCAGGAGGTGTCAAAATGACTGACTCCCACCTTCCTTTCCTTTATGTTATCAGTAATACACCACCATCAACCACAATCACTCAGACTGTTTTGTTTAAGTATTGGGGAACTGGGAGGTAAAGAGGAATTCGTGTGGGGTAGGCTATACAGTTACCACCTGTGTGCTACTAGGCAATTCATTTAACATAGCTGGGTCTCATTTCCTCACCCCTGCAACGCAAATAGGGCAAGGCCATCAATCAGCCTCCCCAACTCTGGGGGTGAGGCAGGGGCATCAGCCCCTCCAGCTCTGGAGGACGGGGGGCGGGCAGGAGCATCAGCCCCCTACCCAGGAGAGGCTCAAACCGGCCGCGGCTACTCCCCCCTCCCCCACCTCCCCGGAGCCTGGGCCTCTCGCTCCCGCCCCCGCCAGGCTCCACCGAGGGCTCTGGACCGCCGGGGGCAGCCTCCTTCCCCGGGCCAAGGGTCAGCGCCCCCTTGCTGCTCTTCACCTCATGAAGCCGGGGCGGGCAAACTGAGTTCATATAGGCCACGGCACCATCTTACCGCTAGCCCGAGCCCCGGCCTCGCCCACCCGCGAGGTAGCCCCTAGGCCAACGCCGGCGAGGGGGTTGGGGTGTGGGGGCCAAGGGTAGGGAAGGCAGCTGCCTCCCTTATTTTCTGAATCAGGTAAATCAGCATCCCATTCAAGTTCCTGCAGTTACTACCCTTTACAAATATTCTCTTGATTTGAACCTCCGCTCAGTGCTTCATGACAAGAATGGGGGAAAGGATTATGGTTGTAACTGCTTTTCTGAACTTTTTCAAACAAACTTTTTTTTTTTAAAATAAAGCTTTTTATTTGCATAACATATGTATGGGTAGTTCCTCAACATTGATCTTTACAAAGCTTTCCATTACAAATTTTCCCCCCAGTCCCCTCCCCTCCCCTAGATAGCAGGAAGTCCACTACATGTTAATTATATTAAAATACTTGACAAGTTGAATATATGTATACATATTTCCACACTTATCCTTGTTGTGCAAGAAAAATCGTATCTACAAGAAAGAAAAATCAGATAAAGGAAACACAATGCAAGCAAACATCAATAGAGAGCATGAAAATGTTACGTTGTGGTCCACATTTCACATCCCTCTCTCTGGGTGTATATGGCTTTCTTCAGTGAACAATTGGAACTGGTTTGAAACATTTCATTGTTGAAGAGAACCATGTCCATTAGAATTGATCATCATATAGTATTGTTGTTGCCGTGTATAATGATCTCCTGGTTCTGCTCATTTCACTCAGCATCAGTTCATGCAAGTCTCTCCAGGCCTCTCTGAAATCATCCTGCTGGTCGTTTCTTACAGAACAATAATATTCCATAACATTCATATACCACAATTTATTCAGCCGCTCTCCAATTGATGGGCATCCATTCGGTTTCCAGTTTCTAGCCATACAAAGAGGGCTGCCACAAACATTCCTGCACATGTGGGTCCCTTTCCCTCCTCTAAGATCTCTTTGGGACATAGGCCCAATAGAAACACTGCTGGCTCAAAGGGTATACAGTTTGATAACTTTTTGAGCATAGTTCCAAATTGCTCTCCAGAATGGCTGGATCCGTTCACAGTTCCACCAAGAATGTATTAGTGTCCCAGCTTTCCCACATCCCCTCCAACATTCATCGTTATCTTTTCCTGTCATTTTAGCCAATCTGACAGGTGTGTAGTGGTACCTCAGAGTTGCCTTAATTTGCATTTCTCTGATCAATAGTGATTTGGAGCAACTTTTCATATGACTAGAAATGGTTTTAATTTCATCATCTGAAAATTGTCCGTTAATATCCCTTGACCATTTATCTATTGAAGGGTGGTTTGAATTCTCATAAATATGAGACAATTCTCTATATATTTTAGAAATGAGGCCTTTATCAGAACCATTAAATGTAAAGATGATTTCCCAATTTGATGCTTCCCTCCTAATCTTGTCTGCAGTAGTTTAAAACAAAAATTTTTTAATACCTTTCTGATGGTATTGTAGTGTTTAGAACAAACCACCACTCTTCAATGATAAAATGTTCTTCATGTACAAACTGATATAGTGGGTGATCTAGCCAAATCATAGCAAACAATTTTCTATATGCATGCATACACGCACACCCCCCCCAAAAGTTATACTGTAAGATCCCAGAAGTTTGCTTGCAGAAGTAGAGCTCTGTTCAGATGTCAGAACTTAAAAGAAGGCAGTAAAAAGCTTTTCCCCTCAATTTATGGGGAGTATTCATTACAACTAGGAATTATCAATGTCTTTTGCAATGTGCCATGCTTAAGAAATATAATTTCTTTACAAACATCATGGCCAATAGTTTTCTCACCCTGCAGAGGCCTCCACTCTAAAGCCCTACTATCCTGACTGAAGATTCTCTTACAGCCATTTCAAGAAGAACCTTAGCTATGCTCAGTTCATACTGGACTAAACTTCCTCTCCAGACTTCTGCTCATTAACTGCCTCTGTTCCTGCTTTTTCACCAGCCATTAGGGATTATGTATAGAAATCTGAAAGACAAATCACTTCAGATCTTTTTCATTCTAAGGAGCCCATATCCAATGCAGTTATAGAAAGCCAGCTAGGGGAAGAGGCTACATGTTGTTATCTGAGGTAAGGACTGAAATTGTGTTGGAGATAAGTCTATGACCGGCTATGGAAAGGGAGGTTAGAATGACTCATCTTTCCATCTTCTGATTGAGTACCATCCATCTTCCTCTCCAGTCAAG
Organism: Myrmecobius fasciatus; assembly: GCA_023553655.1. NCBI lineage: Eukaryota > Metazoa > Chordata > Mammalia > Dasyuromorphia > Myrmecobiidae > Myrmecobius > Myrmecobius fasciatus. The sequence goes on along the minus strand of JAJPUD010008648.1, from coordinate 3,366 downwards.
CCCTACACAATTTTAAGACTGCAAGTTGCAAGACAGGTGCCAATCTGTAGTGTTAGAGGGAACTTCCTCACTTGGAGTTGCCTATTTATTATAATGAATTTACAATTATGGTCCAAAAAAAAAAATTCCAATTGCTAAGTGCTTGTTGATTTAAAGATTAAGGTCCAGGAGTTACTGTCTACTGATCAGAGCAGATGTTCTTTCTGACAACTGCTTCAGATCCTATTTTACCATCTTCTGTCCTAAACATCTAAAAAACTCAAATGGATCAGTGACCTCAATAATTTGGGAATGCCCTTTAATGATGTAGACTCCTTACTTAACTCAAATTCAACGGGAAGTTTACCCCATATACTGTAGACCTTTCTTACTTTCTCTTTATATTACAATTGTGCCAGTGGAGTATTTTGGCTCTCCATCTATCATTATTTACTACTGACATGTGACTATCTTTTTGTTGTACAGTTCTTTGATGGCATCTTTTACTGTTCTTCTCTGAAGTTCACTGGTTATCATGTTGGAACTGCTCATACCCACCATGCCCCTTTCCATTTTCATTTTGTGCGATGCTCATTTTTAGTTCATTGGAGGCAGTGGTGTTTCAGTTCTCACTACTTTATAAGATAGTAAAATGTTTGTATTTTTTTTTTATTAAAGCTTTTTATTTGCATAACATATGTATGGGTAGTTCTTCAACATTGATCCTTACAAAGCTTTCCGTTACAAATTTCCCCCCCAGTCCCCTCCCCTCCCCTAGATGGCAGGAAGTCCACTACATGTTAATTATATTAAAATATTTGACAAGTCGAATATATGTATACATATTTACATACTTATCTTGCTGTGCAAGAACAATCTTATCTACATAAACAAAAAATATCTGAGAAAGGAAACCCAATGCAAACAAACATCAATCGAGAGCATGAAAATGTTACGTTGTGGTCCACATTTCATATCCCTCTCTCTGGATGTATATGGCTTTCTTCACTGAACAACTGGAACTGGTTTGAAACATTTCATTGTTGAAGAGAGCCATGTCCATCAGAGTTGATCATTATGTATTGTTGTTGCTGTGTATAATGATCTCCGGGTTCTGCTCGTTTCACTCAGCATCAGATCATGCAAGTCTCTCCAGGCCTCTCTGAAATCATCCTGTTGGTCGTTTCTTACAGAGCAATAATATTCCATAACATTCATATACCATAATTTATTCAGCCACTATTCAATTGAAGGGCATCCATTCAGTTTCCAGTTTCTAGCCACTATAAAAAGGGCTGCCACAAACAAAATGTTTGTATTAAAAAATTAGAACACTATTCTGAGAAGCTTAGGGTCAGTAAGAGTGCTTTGCCGTTTCCTAAAAGCAATCCAGCCAGTTTTTTTCTTTTTTCACTCTGGGCCCAGATTATTGTTGACCTATATTATGTCTCAAATAGGCATATTGTTGGATAAGCTCTATGTAGTGCTCATTCAGATATTTATCTAAATATAGACAGGAGATAGCCTTTCCCTTTGTAGATGAACAGAGCATACTCCATTGAGTAATTACAGATTTGCCCTAAAAGACTCTATAATGTTTTGGGTTTTGATGTAATAAATATGGGAACATATGATTCAAGCAAAAGAAACGAGAAATGCCAAAGAACAGTAGATTAAACAAAAGTCTCACATATCAGCATCATAAACGCTGTTTTTTTTGTTTGTTTATTTTTTTGCTGAGACAACTGGGGTTAAGTGACTTGCCCAGGGTCACACAGCTAGGGAATGTTAAGTGTCTGAGACCAGATTTCAACTCAGGTCCTCCTGACTTCAGGGCTGGTGCTCTAACCACTGCACCACCTAGCTGCCCCATAAATACTGTCTTTAAAAAGAGAACTGCTAAGTGCTAGACATGGACAGTATATTATAAAAAATAAAACTGAATACAATTAGACAGGAAAAGACTTATGGACAGAGGAATTATCTCTGAATCAGGTACAGAATGATTCAACTGAGGAAAGACTGAAATTTAAAATAGTATCAGCTCCACTCTTCTCAATAGAGGTAGACATTTCTTGGAAAATTATTGTATTAAAAGAAATGATCAATATGATGGATACAAAGAAACACAGAAGACTTCCACGAACTAATGATACAAAGTAGAATAAGCAGAACCAAGAAGACAACAGTGTAAAAGAAAATAACCACAAGCAACAAAAATAAAAGCTGTATAATTAGAGAACTAGAACAAGCCTAGCCCTACGGAAGAGAAATGAAGTCCCCTCATTCCTCTGAAGAGGTGGCATAGTCTACTGATGTGGCACATTGCATATAATATTAGATTTTTTTTTCAACTAGCTGGTTTTGCTGAATTTTTTTCGTCCATTTGTTATAAAAAATAATTTTTATGGTAGGGAGGAGGAATACACAGGGAATGCTAGGCAATATACATTTTAAAAAACAGACTTTTAAACATGTAAGTGTTCAACAAATATTAATTTTTGACAAATGCAGAATAGAAAAGGTCTCTCATTAAACCTAGAATTAATTTATGAAAAAAAAATGCTTAAAAGAAACAGAAGAAGGATTATTCCTTAGCTAGCTACTTGAAACTAAGATCTGGCACATGCAATACAGAAAAATACCAGAAACCTCCCAACTAAAAACAGGCATAAAACAAAGCAACCTACTTTCTTTCTTTTTTTTTTTTATTTGCATAACATATGTGTGGATAATTCTTCAACATTAACCCTTACATAGCTTTCTGTTACAGATTTTTCCTCCCGACTCTCCACCCCTCCCCTAGATGGCAGGATATCCACTACATGTTAATTATGTTAAAACACTTGGCAAATCGAATATATGTATACATATTTCCAAACATCATTGTTGTGCAAGAAAAATCATATCTACACAAAAGACATATCAGATAAAGGAAACACAATGTAAGCAAACATCAATCAAGAGTATGAGAATGTTATGTTGTGGTCCACATTTCACATCCCTCTCTCTGGGTGTATATGGCTTTCTTCAGTGAACAATTGGAAGTAGTTTGAAACATTTCATTGTTGAAGGGAGCCATGTCCATCAGAATTGATCGTCATATAGTATTGTTGAGCAACCTAGTTTCGAAATTCCCATTTAACATATTAGAATCAGCAGTAATTACAGTAAAACAGGAAAGAAAACTTAATGAGCATTAAAATATAAAAAATTCAAAAATTATTTATATATGGCATGATTATTTAAAAAATTATTAGATGCAACAACAACAAAAAAACAGAATTGAGTTCAGCAAGGTAGAAAGATGTAAGATAAATGAAAAATAATCAGTTTTATATGCTGGCAATAAAACACAAGAAAACATGCTAAGAAAAAAGATTCCCT
>JAJPUD010008647.1:64988-83633 GCA_023553655.1 Myrmecobius fasciatus | reverse complement strand
AATAATACTCCCCTTTCCTTTCCCCTTTCTCCCTTCCCCCCTCCTCACAACTTTGCTTTTGATGACCCTCTCCCCCAAACAATACTCTACCCTTTAGATCCCCTCCCCCTGTTTTTACTCCTTTCCCCTGATTCTTCTATTTTCCCTTCTATTAGTTTGTCCCTTAGTTTTCCTCCTTTACCTCCCACTTCCCTCTAGCAACAGACAAGTTTCTATGTGAAATCAAATGTCTGATATACACTTTTAGAGCCCAACCTGATGAGAGTAAGATTTACACAGTGCTCGTCTCCCTCCCCTCTTTCTCTCAATTATATTAGGTTTTCTTTGCCTCTTCAAGTGATTTTACCTTGTTTTTACCTCCTTTTTTTTTAGATCTTATTTTACCACTTTTTCCCTCTTTTCCCCAGTATGACAACCTTTTCCCCTCTAGTTCTCTTTTTCATATTATCAAAGTAATATTTAGTTAATTATACCCCCAAACTTTGAGTATCCCCCTAGTAAAAATAAAGTTCTCAAGAGTCCTTTCCTTTTTACCTTTTTATGCATCTCTTGAGTTCTGTGTTTGGGTGTCAAATTTTTTGTTCAGATCCGGTCTTTTCATTAGAAATAGGTGAAATTCACCTATATCATTGAATGACCATCTTCTTCCCTGGAGGATAATGCTCATTCTAGCTGGATAGGTTATTCTTGGCTGTAATCCAAGTTCCTTTGCCCTTCGGAATATCTGGTTCCAAGCCCTTCGATCCTTCAGTGTGGAAGCTGACAGATCCTGACAGATTCTCATTATTGATCCTCGGTATTTGAATTGTTTCTTTCTAGCTGCTAGCACAATCTGTTCCTTGGTGCTATAGTCCTGAAATTTAGCCACGATATTCCTTGGGGTTTTAATTTTGGGGTCTCTTTCAGGAGGTGATCGGTGAATTCTTTCAATGGTGATTTTGCCCTTTGATTCCACAATCTCAGGGCAGTTTTCTTTCAGGATTTCCTGGAAGATAGTGTTTAGATTCTTTTTTTGATCATGGCTTTCAGGAAGTCCAATAATCCTTAGATTGTCTCTCCTAGATCTATTTTCTAAGTCAGTTGTTTTTCCTAGGAGATATTTCATATTTTCTTCTAATTTTTCATTTTTTTGTTTTTGTTTGACTGATTCTTCAAGTCTTAGTGAGTCATTCACTTGCATTTGTTCAATTCTTATTTTTAAATTGTTGTTTTCTTCAGTTACCTTTTTAAGTTCCTTTTGTAACTGGCCAATTTGTTTACTGCACTCTTTTTCTACTTCACTAATTTTATTTTTTAATAAATTGGTGTCTTTTTCATATCTCTTTTGCAGAGCATCATATCCTTCTTGCAAGATACTGTATCCTTCTTGCACTTATTTCAGTTTATTTTCCCATTTATCCTCCAGCTCACTTTTGAGGTTCTTTATGCAGTCTTCCAGAAAGGCCTTTTGAAACGGGGACCAGTGATGGTCCTTGCTGTTTTTTTCTGGATTTTTGTCTAAAGAAACCTCTGTATCTGAGGTCGTTTCTTTGCCTTGATAAAAGCTGTCTATGGTGAGAGCTCTCTTTTGCTTCTTCATCATTTTTTTTTATAGACAGAGTGGATATCTCTTTAAGGTAGGGGAAAAATAACCTTGGCTGAAGACGCTTTGCCCTGGGGCACTTCGGCGAGTTGACTTAAGGTGCTGGGCCGGTGGGGGCTAGGACTAAGTCCGAAAAACAAGCAAGTCTGGCAGAACACCTGTCCCCAATCAGGGCAGAGTGTCCCGAGTGCCTCAGATAAACTCCAGGTGTTTGGAATTTGGATTTTGGAGTTTGGAATTTCTTCCACGATGAGCTGAGCTGAGTCCCACCCTCACTTCCGGCCTGCACAGGGGTCGTCTATTTATCTCTCTGTCCGAGTCCGACTAACCTGATATGAAGTTCTCCAGAGAGCCGTGCCCAAATATTTCTGAGTTCATTGACTTGAAGATCAGTTCAGAGGCTTATTTTATTGTTGATTTGAGAGAAAATCGGAGGAGAGGCAGAAAGTCACCTTTTCACTCCGCCATCTTGGCTCCGCCCCCAAATGACTTCCATGATTCATATTAGTTAAAAACTGGCGATGCCCAAGCAAGGGAACTAATCACCCACCAAAATGATGTGATTTGAGACCTACCTGTCCTAAATTATTCACCTTCCTTCTCCTGAGACTGTCATGGTACATGGGTACTTGTGATTCCCCACTGTTAAAAGTTCCTCATTTTGAGCAAAACACTATCTAGATGCCTTCTTTGATTAGACAAAGATTTACTAAGGAAAGTACCCACTAAAACATTAGGATCATAAAGTTGGAATTGGATGAAGCTTAAAGGTTTTCTAATTCATCTTCCTCATTTTACAGATGAGGAAACTGAGGTATAGAGATGCTAAGCCATTTCTCAAGTCACTAGATAAATAAGTACCAGTTAAGATTCAAACCTTATCTGACCTAGTTGTACCAGGCCTAAAAATATATTATAAAGCTGCAGTTATCAAAACCATTTGGTACTGGCTAAGAAATAGAGTAGAAGATCAGTGGAATAGGCTAGGTACACCAGACACAATAGTCAGTAACTATAATAATTTATTGTTTGATATACCCAAAGACCCCAGCTTCTAGTATAAGAACTCATTATTTGGCAAAAAAAAATGGAAAATAATATGGCAGAAACTAGGCATTGGCCAACATCTAACATCCTATACCAAGATAAGGTCAAAATGGATTCATGATTTAGATATAAAGGGTGATACTATAAGCAAATTAGAAGAATAATGGATAGTCTACTTTTGTGCAGAAATAAGGAATTTATGACCAAAGAAAAACTAGAGAACATTATAAAATACAAAATTGATAATTTAGATTATATTAAATTAAAAAAAAAATTGTACAAACAAAACCAATGCAGCCAAGATTAAAAGGGAAGCAGAAAACTGAGAGGAAAATTTACATCAAAGGGCCCTGATAAAGGTTTCATTTTTTAAATATATAAAGAATTGACTCAATTTTGTAAGAATACAAGCCATTGTATTCTTATAATGGTCAAAGCATATGAACAGCCAATTTTCAGATGAAGATATTAAAGCCATTTCTAGTCATGAAAAAAATGTTCTAAACCATTATTGAGTGGAGAAATGCAAAGTAAGACAATTCTGAGGTGCCCCTACACACCTCTCAAATTGGCTAAAACAACAGGAAAAGATAATGACAAATGTTGGAGTGGATATAGGAAAACTGGAGCACTAATATATTGTTGGTGGAGTTGTGAAATGATCCAACCATTCTGGAGAGCAATTCAGAACTATGCCCAAAAAGCTATCAAATTGTGCATACTCTTTTATCCAGCATTGTCTCTAATGGGTCTGTATCCTAGAGAGATGATAAAAAAGGGGAAAAGACCCACATGTGCAAAAATGTTTGTGGCAGTCCTTTTTGTAGTGGCAAGGAACTAGAAACTGAGTAGATACCTATCAGCTGGAGAATGGCTGAATAAGTTATGGTTTATGAATGTAAGGGAATATTATTGTTCTATAAGAAACGATCAGCAGGATAATTTCAGAGAGGCCTGGAGATACTTACTGGCGATACATGGACTGATTCTAAGTGAAATAAGTGGAATCAAGAGAACAATGTACACAGCAACAACAAGATTATGTGATGACCAGATGTGATGGACTTTTCAACAATGAGGTGATACAGGTCAATTCCAATAGATTTTTTTTTTTTTTGGCTTTTTTGCTGAAGCAATTGAGGTTAAGTGACTTGCCTAGGGTCACACAGCTAGGACGTTAAGTGTCTGAGATCAAATTTGAACTCAGGTCCTCCTGACTTCAGGGCTGGTGCTCTATCCATTGCGCCACCTAGCTGCCCCAATTCCAATAGATTTGTAATGGAAAAAGCCATCTGCATCCAGAAAGAGGACTATGGGACTGAATGTGGATCACAACACAGTACTTTCACCTTTTTTGTTGTTCTTTGCTTGTTTTTTTTTTTCCTTCCTCTCTTTTTTTTCCTTTTGATCTGATTTTTCTTGTACAGCAGGATAAATGTGAAAATACATTTAGAAGAATTGCACAAGTTTAACCTGAATTGCTATCTAGGGTAGGGGTGAGGAAAGGGAGAGAGAAAAATTTGGAACATAAAAGTTTTTCATGGATGAATGTTGAAAACTACCTTTGAATGTATTTTGAAAATAAAAAGCTATTATTAAAAAAAGATTCAAACCTAGTCCCTTAAGCTCTCAATCTAGTGTGTTTTCTCTGATTTGATTTCTGATGAAACTAAAAAAGTTGTTACTTAGAAAAAATCAGAACCATGGCATATAATGGTTCTGAGTTTAGAGTCAAGAGACTTGGGTTTTTGTCCCATCACAACAGGTCCCTTCACAGCTCTGATTCTCAGCTTCTCTAAAAAGCTAAGAAGACTGGTCTAGATGAGTCTAGAACCTACTGCTCCTCTCAGTTTGAAACATTTTTTGTACCAAATAAATTTTTAGGAAAGAGAAAAAATTGGGGGAAAGCTGAAGAAGGAGATGAAAACATTTGGAGCATCAAGGCATGGCAGAGAATTCAAAAGAGGTATCTAATCCAATGCACTTCTTTGATTAATACCAGGCAATGAAGTATTGCAGTTGGAACAATGGACTTGGAGACCTAGATTCAAACCTTTCTTTGCACAATGACTGACTGTCCCTGGACTAATCACTCCTTGTGCCTCAGCTTCCTTATTTATAAGAGGAGATTAGACTTGATCACCTATAATGTCCTTTCCATTTCTAAATGTATGATCCTGTGATTACTTCACAAATCTGCCCTAGGACAGAGCTGTTCTCAAATCATTTTGATTAAGATTAGTTCCCTTGAGAAATAAATCATAGATTACTTTGTAGTCATGCCAAAAGTCCTGTAACCAAATAAATTTCATATTACGGCAATAATTAACAATGTTCTGACAAGAAACGAAGCTATCTCTGAGTTGTCAAAGGGAGCTTTAGTTCAAACTTGCAAAGTGGGCTCCTTGCCTTTGTCCTTGTTTTAAAAAAGAATCTCCCTATTAGTGATTCTGGCTTTTATTAGCAATTCAGTTCAGCAAATTTTTATGGGCTCAACTACACAAGTTCATTAGGCATTGAGCATATAAAAACACAAATGAAACAGTACAAGTTTTTAAGGACCTTATGTTTTATGAGGGGATAACATAGGAAGGAATGAAAGAAAAAAGAAAAGAAAGAAGCAAGGAAGGAAGGAAAGAAAGGAGGGAGGGAAAAAGGGAGGGAAAGGGAGATGAAAAAAAAACTCGAAGTGTTACAGGACATAATCATTTGTTAATACCTTACTATGTGCCAGAGATAGCATATAGCAATTTGAAATAGACATGGACAGGTAGGTGGGAGTTAGATTGAAGAGGGCTTTAATTGTTCAACTAAGGATTTTGTATTTTATCCTGTATATAATAGGGAGCCATTCGAGATTTATTAAAGGAAGGAGTTGTTGAAATAAGGGGTTTTTCTTTGCAATTTGCTGCATTTTTTTTTCATGTATTCCACTGTGTATTTGCACAAGGTGTTTAAGATTTCATAGCCAATTAATTAAGGCAGCACTTGTTTTCCTAGCCCACTTGGCACTGAAGATGCTGGAAACATTCAATAGAGAAGATAGAAATATCTAGTTTATCATTTAAAGACTAAAGTCTTTGAATATGACCAAGATAGCTTCAAAAGCTCAGCATAAACTAGGAATTTGGACTGAATTTTCTGCAATATTAAAGAGAAAATGAAAAGAAAGGTTTTTTTTTTGACTTGTAAGGCAAACTAATCTGGGAATAACTACTATTCCATAAGAGAGCTAAGCCCATTCTCTGTTTGGGCACAAAGCTTGAAAGATTTTTATAGCATTTTCCACAATCTTGTTCCAATCTATTAGGTATTATGACAGACTTTTTTAAGATTTTGAGGGAGGGTTATTTCACAAGACATCAGAGGGTCTGAAAAACACTCTTGCAAATGATCTCCTTATCTGTTTAGGTTGTCACCCTGTCAATTTCCTAATCTATTTTTTTCTTTTCCAAACCTCCATGCACTTCAGTATCTTTTCCCCTCAATTTTGCTCATCCTAATGCCTATACTTCTCACTCTCTCTCTCTCTTTTTTTTAACATCCAAAGACTTGACTCATTAATTCCTTCTATTTGTTTTCCAGTGTTCCCATCTTAGATCCTTATAAACTGTATTAGTCTTTGGAGTTTCAAGTTTTCCTGTTCTCTTCTGCTCTCCCCCATGACAGTCAGCATAGCAGAATGTGATAAAATATTAGCTTTGGGATTAAGATGCCTGAGGTTCTACCCTACTTCTGACACTTAGTAGTTATATGGTTTTTATCAAGTCATTCTGTCTCATACTCCTTATGTATAAAATGAGGAGGTATGGTTTGAATGTTTCTAAAATCTCTTCCAACTTTATGAAATTGACACAGGCTTTTTTTTTAAAGAGTTTTAATTGATTATAATACCTACAGGAAAATCCAAAGGAATTAAAAATAGCAAGGGAAAAGATCTTGGGTTTAGCACTGGAAGAAATTTCAGGAGCCTTGCAATTAAATCCCTTCATTTTACAAATAAGGAAGCTGAGACAGGGAAAAGTTTAGGTGACTTAGGTGACATCACTTAGGAGGAGAGGAAGAGAAATGGTATTTGGACCCACTCTTCTAACTCCAGAGCCAATGTTCTTTATAACTCAGTATAAAATACTGCCTCCCAAATACAAGTGGAAAAGGTTACATTTTTAGAAGTCTTAAAACTAAACATTTTACCAAAAGACAGGAATAAATAATACACAAAGAACAGAAGACACAAAGGCAAAAAAAATCCTTGAAAATATGTACAATTATATTCAAAATAGCTATATTCAAAAAAAAAACACACTACAGATTAAAATAGCAAAAGTAAATAATAATAAAAACTTTTTGTTGGATTAGTGAGGAAACAAAGACATACATACAGGTACAAGATGGTTTATCATGGAAGTTTGGGAAGGGGAGTGGAGATAGTATTAAGTCCTCTGATCTTTTAAAATCAATCTGATCACCTTACTTCTCATGCCCTTTGACTGAGGTAATCCTACAAGTGAGAATAGATTCCAAGGAAATAAGGGAAAAAGAGAGGAGGGAGAATTATCTGTGCAAGTATGTTTATATTTTTGTTTTATGTGATGGCAGAAAACTAGAAACAACATAAATGGTTGGAGATGCTAGAATAAATGTGTAAACCATAGCCCATCAATGCAAGAGTGTATAATATCTTCATGACTCATAACAAATTCAGAGATATACAGAAATGTACAGAACTGGCTACAGAAAATCAATGCAGTGTGAAAAGAGCAAAACTAGAAATACAATGTATTGACTGACATTAGGAAATATATACATAATTACACATTTATTATATTTAACAATTTGATTCATAATGCTCAATATCAGAAGAGATTATAAGGGTAAAGAAAATTGTAATTAGAAATATTTGTGCCAGGGGCAAATAACACAAAGCACAATCTCAAATGTTTCTAAGGATACTAAAGACAAAGATAAGTAGTAAATAGGACTGGAAAAACCTCCCCTGTAGAGTGGGTTGCCAGGGGAAGGAAATAACTGGTGATTTATTTTATCTAGCCTTACTAACTACAAGTTCAATTAATTTCTTCCTAAATCACTAAAGAACTTGTAAATATTATCATTGACTTTAAAATTTTGGTGCCCTGTAGGAAAGTCTCAGTTTCTCTTTCCCAGTTATGGCTCAAATATTACTTATTAATATTTCCATCAATATCAATGTGCCTGTTTTGCCTAAGCATTTCTCAGCTTCTTTGCTATTCTTTTGCTGAAATTACTTTTTTCCTAGCTTATGCCCAGAATTGGCTATGCCTCTGCCCTGTATATCTGAGATTGTAGTTCAAACTCTAAGTTATTATAGCTACAATGGTTGTCTATTAGATTGTCAGCTAAAGCTTCAAAGGGATTCTCAGTCTATCTTAGAATGTATTTCCTACTCTTACCTCCAGGTGTGTAAAAATTTTGGTTGAAGAAATTTCTCCAATTGGTTCTCTAAAGGGTATGCTAATGGGTTTTATGTGCTCCTGCAAAAGACTTTAAAGTCATCTGCTAGGCTTTACCTCAATAGTAGTTATAATGATAAAAGCTAGCATTTATATTGCACTTTAAGCTTGTTGCACTTTAAGCTTGCAAAAATCTTTACATATGTATCATATTTGATTGCCACAACAATGTGCTAGCATTATCATGGTTTTATATGTAAGGAAAGTTAAGGTTGAGAATAGTGAAGTAACTTGCCCAGAGTCATATAGCTAGTAACTATCTGAAATAATATTTGAACTCAGATCTTCCTAACTCCAAACTCATGACTCTATGCCACCTCAGAACTATATGGAGATTGAGGCAAAAAATCCTTACATATCTTTGATCAAATAGATTTATTTGTATGACTGCATGTTCAGTATGAATCAGTGTGATGAGGGTTTTTTTTTAAAAAGCTAATTTGATTTCTTCTTTTGTTTTTTTTTGTCCAGATCCGAGATATTTAACAAATACCTTCTACTAATACAGATTAATAACTGTTTTGCAATTTCTAGACTCGGTAGCCTAGGATGAGTTAACTATATATATATCAGAGGAGGAAATTGAATTTGTGTCCCTGATTTTGAAAACAGTTCTCCATCTGAGTCATCCAAATGGCTTGATGGATAGCATGCTGAAGCCAGGAAGAACTGAATTCAAATCCTGTCTCAGACACTTAATATCTGTGTGACTTAGCTATACTGTTTGATTGAACTGTGCTGCTTACCATACTCTGTTTTATTAATCTGTAAAATGGGAAAAGTAATCCCTCATTTCATAAGGTTATTGTGAGGATACACATGGAAACAATCTTACAAGCCTTAAAGTTCTATATTTCCTAAGCCATAGGGTTTCTTCTAGTAAAACCTTGTTCTTTATTTATAAATATATAATATATTGAGAAAAGTTGTGAAGTACGGTCAGTAGAGAGCTGATCTCAAAGTCAGGAAAATCCCATTCAAGTCCCAACTTTCCTGTATATTGATTTTATGGTGGTGAATAAATTCGTCCATCTTTAAGTGCCTCGGGATCTGAGACCAGTTGTTTCCAGAAAAATGTGGATCAGCATTAATATAGGGAATTCCTTATAAGATTACAAATATAACATAAAAATAACAATTCTTCAAAACAAGAAAAAAAATAATAATACTGGACCCCATGCTAACATGATCACATCAATGTGCTGATTTCAGTTTTGAATGCTACATTTCATAAGGAATATTAATGCCCTAGATCATGGTTGAAGAAAATTGTCCAGGGTGGTGAGAAGATCCAACATCCTACTTATCAAAATAAAAATGGAAATTCTAATAGGAGGATCACTAGAATTATCTTCAAATAAAGGGCTCTCATATAGAAGGGCAGCTAGATGGTTCAATGGATAGAATGTTAAATCTGGAGCCACACCTGAACTCATCTTCCTGAGTTTCAAACACTTAGCTGTGTAACTCTGAACAAGCCATTTAACCCTGGTTGCTTCAGTTTTTTCATCTGTAAAATGAGTTGGAGAAGGAAATGAAAAACCAATTGCTAAGAAAACCTTAAAAACCTTATAAAAAGTCAGAGAGGACTAAAATGACTGAACAGCAAACAACAAATCTCATGAAAGATTGGCTTGCTCTGTGTGGCTCTTGAGAGTAGAATTAGGATGAAATTGCACAAGGCAGATTTCAGGTAGGGTTCTGGACTAGATTCAGGAAGATTAGAATCCAAGTCCCAATTTAGTCATTTAGTAGCATATTGGGCAAGTATCAATTTCCTCATCAATAAAAGAGAATAATGATAGTGCCTACTCCCAGAGTTTTGGAGAGGATCAAATGAGAAAAGATTTGTAAAGTGCTTTACAACCCTTAAAGACTTATATAAATTATAATTATTAGTAAGAAAAAAGGAATTGTCACAATTAGAACTGTGTAGAAATGGAATGCAGTATGTCAGGAAATAATATATTATTATCCTTCCACTCATCCAGGTTTACAACCTTGGTCTTAATATTTCCTTTCTGCTTACAAAAACAAAACAAAACATGATATATAAATTTTGGATCTGGTATTAAAGACTTTTCTCAATTAAACTTTTTCATTCTTATCTTGCATCATTCCTTGTTCATGGACTCTATATCCCAAACAGACTGGACTACTGTCTTTTCCTAAAGGAAATATTGCTGCTGCTGCTACTGATAATGTGAGGTTTTTTAATATAATACTTTATTTTTCATCAATTATATGTAAAAACAATTTTAACATTCTTTTTTCAAATTTTGAGCTCCTAATTCTCCCCTTCCTTTTCTCCTCTTCCTTGCTCATTAAGAATCAAGTGATTTGACTTATGTACATGCATAGTCACACAAAACACATTTCTATGTTAGTCATACTGTGAAAGATAACAGTCGAACACTCAAAAAAGAAAAAAACAAAGAAAAAATATCTACAGTCTGCATTCTGACACCACAAATTCTTTCTCTGGAAATAGGACAGTACCTTTCATCATAAGTCCTTTAGAATTTTTTTTGGATCATTGTATTGCTGAAAATTGTTAAGCTATTCACAGTAGATCATCATAAAAATATTGTTACTGTGTGCAAAGTTTTCCTGTTTTGTTCATTTCATTTTGCATCAGTTCATGAAAGTTTTCTCAGGTTTTACAGAGAGCATTCTTCTCATCATTTCTTATAGCACAATAGTATTCCATCACAATCATATACAACAACTTGTTCAGCCATTCCTCAATTGCTGAATATCCTATCAGTTTCCAGTTTCTTGTTACCACTAAAAGAGCGGCTATAAATATTTTTGCATATGTAAGTTCTTTTCCCTTTTTTATCTCTTCAGTATATGAACCTAGTAGCAGTATTGCTTAGTTAAAAAAGGTGCCTGTTTTTATAGCTGTCGGGCATAATTCCAAATTGCTCTCTAGAATGGTTTAATCACTATAGAACTTCACCAACGACACATCAGTGTTTTAATTTTCCCACATCTCCAACATTTATCATTTTCCTTTTCTATCAAAATAACCAATCCGATAGGTATATGTAACTCAAAATTGCTTTAATATGAATTTCTTTAATCAATAGTGATTTAGAGCATTTTTTTCTCATAACTATAGATAGCTTTAATTACTTCTTTTGAAAACTGCCTGAGAAATTATTAATTTCTCAGTTAAGGAATGAATCTTATTTCTATAAATTTGACTTTGTTTTCTATATATTTAAGAAATTAGGTCTTTATCAGAGAAATTTCCCTAAAATTTTCCCACATTAATAATTGTTAACTATGTATTTCCATCTATCGTTTTCCTCCTACTTATCCTACTTTTCTCTCTCTTTCCTTTTACCCTGTCAATTCTCAACTGACAGTGGGGTTAACCTGTTCTGCCTTTCCCATCTTCCTGTATTTCAGGCTTTCCATATTACTTGCTTTGAATGGATTTGCTGTTTTTGTCTTCCCTTTGGACCAAAAAACAGGTGATCCCTCTTCCAAGAAGCCTTGCCCATTCTCCCCAGATGGAAATGATCTTTCCTTCCTTTAATTTCTCATAGCATTCTGTTCTTCTCATTTCATTTCTATCATCACTTAAACTAAACTTTGAAGGAAGTGAAGAAGTCTATGAAACAGAGATAAGTAGGGGAATGCATTTTAGGTATAGGGAACAGCTTATGCAAAAGTCCAGAGAAAAGAGATGAAATGTACAAAAATATAAAATGCCTAAATAGGAGTATTGTATAATAAAACCTGCAAAAAAAAAAGAAAAGAAAAAAGACACTGGTACCAGACTATGAAGGCCAAACAAAAGAGTGCCTATGAATTACATTAATATATGTAATGCCTAAATAGGCATGTGAATAGGCAGTAACATGGTTAGAGCTATGCTTTAGGCATGTCATTTTGGCAGCTTTCCAGAGGAATGAGTTAGAGAAGTGAAAGCCATAAGGCATGGAAACAGACCAGTTGGAAGAAGCCCAGGTGATAGGTGATTAAAGTCTATTGTGTAGAGAGATAGGGAGTAGATTATTTGAAGAGATGCTGTAAAGGAAAACTCAATAATACTTGACACCTGATGGGCAGTAAGGGTGAAAAAACAATCACTGATGACCCTGATGTCTGGTAGTCCTCTATACCCTGGCCCCTTTCTAACTTTCCAGTCTTATTATACCTTATTCCTTTTCCTCTTTTCTACAATCATGACACTGGTCACCTTGCTGTTCATTTTACAAGATCCTCCATCTCCTTCTCCCAACTCCATATTTTTACTGCCTGTTCTACCTGCCAAGAATATGTTCCTATATTGTCTCCACATCTTGACTTTTCTGGTTTCCTTCAAATCTCAACTAAAGTCATACTTTCTTCCAGAAGCTTTTCACAAGTCCATTTAATACTAGCGCCTTCCCTCTTAAATCATCTCACCTTTATCCCATATCATTCTTCTGTGTACATGGATGTTCACTGTTTGTCTTCCCCGTTAGAATGTAGGTTTCTTAAGGAAAGAAACTTCCTTCCTTTCTTTGTATCCCAGTTCTGAACACAATGCTTGGAACACAAGAATAAATGACTGTAAAATAACTGGTGGCTTGGATTGACTTGAGATTGTGAACTTTGGAGACTAAAACAATGATGGTGCTCCTGGAAATTATAGGGAAATTTAGAAGAAGTTTTGGGGGAATGATGATCAATATGTTGTTGGAAATGTCTTTGGGTCATTGAGGTAAAGATGTCAAGAAGGCAGTTGATATAAGACTGATTGATGTTTGATGATTGATGTTCAGAGAATAGAGATGAATGCATAAAATTATTGGTATCTGCATTAAAATAATAATCGAAGGGATAAGAGAGATAAGATCATTGGTATAGAGGATGTGGTTGCTGTTCAGCCAGGTCTGATTCTTCATGACTCCATTTGGGGTTTTCTTGACAAAAATAGTAGGATGATTTGTCATTTCTTTCTTCAGTTCATTTTACAGATAAAGAGATTAAGGCAACCAGGTTAAGTGAATTGCCAGGATAATAGAGCTAGGAAGCTTCTGAGGTCAAATTTGAACTCAGGAAGATGTCTTCCAGACTCCTAACTTGGCACTCCATCCATTGCACCACCTTGCTACCCAAGAAGGAGTATACCAGAAATACATAGGTGGAAGGAAAAAAAAAAGAGAGGGACTAGCACAGAGCCTTGGAGTACATCTATAGGAAGGACTGGAACATGGTGATTTATTCATCAAATAATTATCAATAAATCAACAAGCATTCATTAATACTTCTACTATGTGTCTAGCACTGTGCTAGCACTAGGGATATAGAAAGCTGTTAAATGCAAGGTAGTCTTAGGAGACCATTATAATTGAAGAGAAAGGAGAAGACATTAGTAGGAACTGGTAAATGTTGGTTTTACATGACATGTATGCTGAAAGAAGAGGAGTGCAATTTAGTAATGGGAAGTGGTGAGTACAAAAGCAAGGATATGTAGGTAGAATATCTTGGGAGAAATAGGAAAAACTTAATTCAGCTCAACTATGCAATATCAAAATGATGAAAAATGTCCAATGACAGTCTATAAACCTAGACTGGGGCTATTACAAAGGACTTTAAAAACTAAACAAAGGAGTTTTTATTTTTCCTGGAGACCATTAGAAACTATGGAACTTGGTTGATTATGGGAATCACATGGTCAGATCTGAACTTAAAAAAATCACTTAAACAGCAGGAAGAGTAATCAGGAGCCTATTGCAAAAATTTAGGTGAAAGGGGATAAGGATCTGACTAGTAGCTTAGGTATTTGAATTCAGAGAAGCTATCAGATGTAAGAAACATTGTGAAGATCTAACCAGCAAAATTTAGCAACTGATTAGATCTGTGGGGTATGGCAAGGTGAAGAATCACTAATAATTCCAAAGTTATGAATCTAGTAAATGAGAAATATGAAAGTGTCTTTGATAGAAATAAAGAAATTTTGAAGAAGAAATGGTCTGGGGGAAAATGAATGAGTTGAGTTTTTGACATGTTGAATTTGAGGTGTCTCTGAGGCATCCGGTTTGAAATATTCAATAGACAACTGGTAATATAGATCTGAACCTCATGAAAAAATTGGAGCCCTTCTATTTGTCTGTCTATCTGTCTGCCTCCCTTTGTGTGTGTATGTGTGTGGATAATATATGTGCGTGTATGTATACATACTTACATGCATTTGCATACATATATGTAAATGTATATATTCTATTTTAATCATCTGTATAAGATAATAGTTAAACTCGTTTTAGTTTACAAGATTAATGAGAGTGTATAATGCCTCAGTCAGAACCTTGGGTAACATCCACAATTAAGAATGTAATATGCATGAGTCAGCAAAAGTTGTGGGGTTGTGGAGCAAAGAGAGTAGTATCCAAGAAGAGAAGGTGATTATATATAGGATAAATCAAGAAATATGAGGACTGACAAAATAAACATGAGATTGACAATTAAGAAATTATTGGTAAGTATAAGAGAGAACAATTTTAGTTGAGTGATGAGATCAGAAGTTATATTGCAAAGAGCTGAGGAATGAGAGGAGAGAAAATAGAAACAATAAACTTTTTCTTTTATATTTTTTTTTATTTGCTGAGGCAATTGGGGTTAAGTGACTTGCCCAGGGTCACACAGGGAGTGTTAAGTGTCTGAGGCCATATTTGAACTCAAGTCTGAGGCCAGATTTGAACTCAAGTCTTCCTGACTTCAGGGCTGGTGAACAATAAGCTTTTTCAAGGAGTTTGCCTCTTCTGGTGTATACTCATGATTTGTATAACAATAACAACAATTCTTAAAATAGATTATCTAACTTCTTTATGCACAGAACAAGAAAATAACACCCAAGCCTCAGCAGATGGAAAGGTGAGGAAAAAAGAGGGGAAGAATAAAAGTTGTGGGATACTTGTGGATAGTGATCCAGGAAATCAATTAGAAAAACTACCTTGATGCAGTGAATGTCCTGTTGAAATTAAGAGAACATGAATGTGCACAGTATTTTATATTACTATTTCAGGAACTAAAAATGCCCTGTAATGTTATTTCATCTGAAGTAATTTTTTTGTGTGAAAACACATTTATGATGTCGGAGTATACCTGTCATTTTTGGAATAAATGATTTTCACTTCAAACTGCCAAACATCCTCTGTTCTAGTGGGCACTGGCTTTCATTATCAGATTATATTATGATATGGAAATAAATTCACAAAAATTCTTTTGGATTGTTTTGCCAGAGTTTGAATTCACTGTGATGATCACTTTTCCTTTTACTATGAGCAATTCACTGTAAATTATTTTTATAGTAACTTAGGTTTGTTTGTTTTTTCATTCCAGGTTTAAATGTATGAATTATAATAGTGACTTAGCCTAAATAAAGGTAACCTCAGCCATACAATGGTAATATCTCAGTGCACTTTAAGTGGAAGAAGGATCACTTTGCTAGATTGCCATATTAAATATGTCATCTATCCTTAGTGGCTTGATTACAAGGTGCTTGACTATATAAAGTTGAGTTGTCTTTTAGCTATCAATAAGAGATGCTGTAGAGATCATTTCATTCAAGCTCTTCATTTTATGGAGAAAACGCAGAAAAATCAAGTAACCTGCCTAAAATCACTCAGGGAATAAATTGTAGAGATGGAATTTGAGTTGAAATCCTCTGACTTTAAAGCCAATGCTTTTTCCATTATACCTTGCAGCTTCTGCTAAATGTCTTTCTGTATGTATCATGAGAGAAAGAAGAAGAGGGAAAAAGAGAGGAAGAGACAGAGACAGACAGACACAGAGAGAGACAGACAGACAGAAAGAGTAAGGAGACGGAAAGATAGAGACAGAGGAAGATAGACAGACAAAAAAGAGGTAGACAGACAGACAAAGACACAGATACAAAGACAGAAATAAAGAGTAGAGACAGACAGACCAAAAGAGACAGAGACAGACAGACAGAAAGACAGAAACAGAGACACACACACACACACACATAGAGAATCAGAGAGATACCCAAAATAAAAGTATTTTTGTAGGGTATATTTTTATGTGCTATTAAAGATTTTGGGGACGTGCTATACTTAGATGCTTTGATGAGCCTGGGTTCTTATGTGTACAGGGCTGCCTTCTACCAGTACATACCATAAGCCATCCATAACTTTTCATCTTCAGTTTTTGTCTATTTTTACCCAACACCTTGCATGATGTATGGCATATAGCAGGTTCTTAATAAATGCTTGTTAGTTTCCTTAGATTTTTACAAAGACACAAAATAGCCAAAAATTGATTAGTGTTATGGTAGAGGGAAAACATTGTTTGGTCTATAAGTATAACTGCATTTGTGGCATAGTACAAATTTTCACCATTTCATAATACAAATTTGCATTTCACTTAATAGAGTTTTCTATTCATGTTTGCAATTGTTTTATAATAATTCTATGCCTATGTGAAATAACTAATTATATAAAGCTTTTATTAAAATATAGAGGCAGCTAGGTGGCTTAGTAGATTGCACTGAACCGAGAGTCAGGAAGATTTTCCCTCACCTAGAGTCAGGAAGATTTTCCCTCTCCCATAAATCCTCCCATAAACGCTTTCTTGTAAACCTTCTTCTTTCTTTTATTTTTCTTTAATTGTATTTTATTTTTTCATATACATGCAAAGATAGTTTTCAACATTCACTTTTGCAAAACTTTGCAAAATTTTTTTTCCCTCTTTCCCTCCCCTCTATCCCCAAGATAGCAAGCTATTTGATATAATCTTCTGCTTCTTTTAGTTATATAAACTAATTATATAAGCTGGGTAGAACAGTGAATAAAAAGTTGGTCTTGGAGTCAGGGAGAATGGAATTCAAACCCAGCCTTGTTTGACTCTCATTCAGTCACTTAACCCCTAGGTGGGATTGATTATAACATTTATGTTCCAAGATTGTTGTGAGGATAAGGTAAGATAATGGTTGTAAAGCACTTTGAAAATATTAAAGCACTGTCTAAATGACAGTTATGATTTTAATGATTATTACAGGAGCAAGTAGATGGTACCATGAATAGAGTCCCAGGCCTGAAGTCAGGAAGATTCAACATCTTGAGTTCAAAACTGGCATACTAGTTGTACGACTCTGGACAAATCACTTAACCCTGTAAAATGAGCTAGAAAAGGAAATGGCAATCTACTCTAGTATCTTTGCAAAGGAAATCCTAAATGGGGTCATAAAGACTTGGACACAACTGAACAAAAACCAAAAATGATTATTGAAATTATCTGTGTAACAATCAGACTTCACATCTATTCATGATCTCTTAGTCACACTTTTTATACCTTTGAAAAATTGCTGCCAGGAAGAGAGTTTTGAGTAGGACTTCCCAACAATCTGCCAACACTTTCAGCCTTCCTTCTCTGCTTTTCAAAGGGATTGGCCTGTTTGAAAGGATTTCCAAAGTGCTTGTATTGTGTTCTGTGCCCATGAAATGAACCTTGCAAGCATTTCATTTTCAGTCCTTTGCCAATGCTTGTACCTCAGACATCTGGCTAGAAGAACCTAAGGGCACAATCTGCTCATATTGCACAATAAAATGCAATGCAGGACATGAGTGCTATTTTTCATATGTGACATGGAAGACATGGAAGACATGGAAGGGCAATGTCTAAATTATGTCTTTTTAATCCTACTTACCTTGATGCCATGGAGCTCAAACATTTGTTTACCATCAGGGAAAAAATTAGGTAGAGTTTTTGGGGTTTTTTATGCAGAGTTTTCAGTTAATAATTGCACAGATTTCTCAACATATATCTGAGAACAACTATTCAGTCCCTCTAAAACATGTTCAAACTGTCTTTAAAAATGCTAATCAAATGGAAGAGCACGAAACTCAGAAAAGGATCCTTCATTGCTAGAACTTACTTCTTAGCGTTACATATTTTGTATAATATTATATATTAGAAATCTGTCTTATCTAAGTGTGTATGTCCCTAAGCATCTTGTTTAGCATGTTCCCCATACAGAACATTTTTTTAAATAAATGCTTCTTTAATTTGTATTTGAATTATTTTTTACAATGTAGTATGCCAAAAAGATCATGGGAGCTATTAGAAGAACACCAGGGATTAAGGCTTAATTCTGCCATTTACTAGTTGTGGGCCTTAAGAAAACCTCTATTTTCTCACATGGAAAATGGGAATAATATTACCAGACCTATCTACCTCATTGGATTGTTGAGGAAAGCAGTTCGTAAATTTAAAGATATAAAAATGTGAGTTCTTTCTATCCAAGGTTCCTTGAATCCAAGGGTCCTTCATATGTATCATGGAACCCCTTGACAGTCTAATGAAGCCTTTGAACTCCTCAGATAAAATTTAAAGGATTGGAAAGCAAATTAATTGTATTGAAATAAAGTTATAAAAATATTTTTAAAAACAAGTTCATGGACCAAAGGTTAAAAATCTCTGCTTTAATGGAAAAGTCAATTGTATCAATTTGAGAAAAAGTGTGTGTGTGTGTGTGTGTGTGTGAGAGAGAGAGAGAGAGAGAGA